>NDGN011552919.1:8228-25068 GCA_002564285.1 Tympanoctomys barrerae | reverse complement strand
AAAAAAAAAAAAAAAAAAAAAAAAAAAAAAAAAAAAAAAAAAAAAAAAAAAAAAAAACACAGAGAAAGAAAGAAACCATGTGCCATTAGTAGTTGCTTTCTGTTTTCCCTTTTGTTAACTCCTGGCAACTACTAATCTGTGCTCTGCGTGTCTGGATTTGCCTGCTCTGGACATTCATATAAATGGAATCATTCAGTATGTAGAATGTCTTTTGTAAGTGATATTTTCTGCTTAGCAAAATATTGTTCAGACATGTATTAGTACATCCTTCCTTTTTATAGGCAAATCGCTTTGCATTGCATGGATACATCCCGCTTTACTGATCTCTAGCAGTTGATGGATTTGGGGTTGTTTCCACTTCGGGGCTGCTGTGATGAGCACGTGTAGACAGGTTTTCATGTAAGATGTTTGCATTTCTCTTGCTTTCCTGGGAGTGGAATCGCTGAGTCATACAAGAACTCCTGGTTAAATTCTGTAAAGAAGCACACATTTCTTTCAAAATTTAACACCTGATGGTACCTTTTATCTGTCTGAAAGCCATTCATTTTCTGATCAGTGAAGAACGCAGTTTGAGGCCATCAGAGCTCTCATCCTTCGCAGGTGGCAAGGGCTGTGACTTCCCTAAGGAGACTGGCATTAGGGATACTCTGCTTTGTCAGTGCTGAGCCCAAGGGCCATGAGGAAGTCCCTCTGCTCAGGGCGTTCCAAGAGCCAGCCCTGCCTGGGCACCATGAGGGCTTATCCACCAAGGGGAGGGACCATCTTCGCAAACACCTCTTAGTGACATGTGATCATGCAGTCGTGATTTGTGAGAACTCTTTGAGTTTACATCATCAAGGATTGGAACACTGAGAAACTTGAAGTGCATAGCACTGTTTTTGGCTCTTCCCAACAATACCCTGGTATCACCTGGAGTGTCATGTCTCTGCCATTATTAGGAAAATGATGGTTGTAAGGGTGCCTGGCTCTGTCTTTGTTTATTAAGATGAGGGAGGCAGAAACCTCATGAATGAATCAGCTTGGATTACTGACTCTGAGGGTCACAGCAGAAAATAGAATCAAGGGACTGCAAGGGGCAAAGCTTTCTGTGGGTGTTTTTCCAAGGGCTTCATGCTGTCAGAAATGAGATGAGTGCTGAGCCCCTCAGGATCATGAGGACAACAAAGGAAAATCAAGCGAGAGCTGTGCACTGCACGCCGATCTCGGCTGTAGGAAATTCTCAACAACCCTTTTAAAGTAATTTTAACAAAATCCAATCCCTCTCAGTGCAATTACTGTCAGAATGTCAAAGGAATGAATTTAATCATGTTTTGATAGCAAAGACAGTATACTGCTTCTCTCTCTTATCTCCAGCTCTCTCGCTGGAAATATATTCATAATCCAGTACGGCGAGAGCTCAGATCTTTCAAAATTCGAGGACAATGGAAATCTAGAGTTGGAGGGATTGCTTTGCTTTGCTCTTTAGAAATCGTGTTATTGTTTGTCACTGCACCTGGGCATAGGGGATCGGGTTGCCCAGACAACCCATTAGGGTGATTGCTTAGAATATATTTATGGGTGCTGTTAGCTGAAACTCTTGACTTTGGAAGATTCCATCCTACTGCATTTCAGCATCTGTAATTTGGCTTGCTACTGGTTTAGGTTTTACTACAATCACTTTTATGTAGTTTTACTGTACCACTCTCCCATTGTGGCAAATTTTCTTCATTGTGCTACAGAGGAGGAATGAATTTCATAAAGTATTTTGAGGTTAGATTTTTTTCTTCAAGCAAGTGAGGTGGTACAGCATTTCAGAGAAGCCTTGGAGTACCCAGTGGGAAGATTTCTGAGCAAACAGATTGCTGAATCCAAAAGGATTCAGAGTGGGTTTTTTCTGCCTGCAGGTGTACAGTGACTTAACAGGCTTTCGGTTCCCTATCAGCTGATGTAGTGAAACTCAGTTCTTGATTAGGATGATACCATCCTGTTATGTCACAATCAACTTGATGCTGCCACAGCCACCGTTTCCTGTACTATGAATTCTGAATATTTATTTACCTACCCAGAACTACTTAAATGTCATTGAAAAGACACAGCTCTTAGGGACTGTAGAATGGCTCGCAGGCAGAACACTTGTATAGCAACCACGAGGCCCACCCTGGGTACTATCTGCAGCACTGAAAAATAGCAACACTTTAAAAATCATATAACCATCTTACAGTGAAATTTAAACCCATGCAGCTGATTTCCAAGTTTATATGAAACTACACTTTTTTTTTTTTCTTTTTCTGTATTTAGGACAGGGTCTACAGGGTCTCACTATATAGATCAGACTCGTAGTGATTCTCCTGTTTTCAGCCTCCCAAGTGCTGGGATTACAGGTGCATGCCACCACACCCAGTCTCAATTGCTGTCTCAGCACGTCCTAGGGGCAGGGCACGCTGGGGATCAAACCCTGGCTGGGCAAATCCCGGCTGGCCGCTGAGCTCTGTGTAAGCAGGCATTTTAGTCCGCTGAGCTATCAGGCCGGCCCTTTAATTTTTTTTATTATTACATTTCAGGAATGCCTGAAATACATTTAAAATAGAGCCAGTTTGTCTCCCCACCTTCACTCTCCTAACAGGATGTTCAAACCTGATGATTTGCCCATTGTATACAGAACCCTGACTCCTAGCATGAATCAACAAGTAGGCTAATTATGCTTTGAGGCTAATTTGAGATGCATCTGTTCATTCAACATAACAAAGGCCAATCAAGCTCTACAGACCACATAGTAGAGGATGACAATACTGCTTCCCGTAAGCAGGAAGAGACCAGCCATGGGGCTGCAGGGTGAGAAGAAAGCACCCAGTGATCAAAGGCTGCTGGAACCAGTGTGCGCTGTGTGTCAACCTGGCCCCTCCCAGGGCCGTGACCTCCATCCATCAGTATTGGGAAAGGGCCTCTGGAGCTCGGAAGGAATGCAGGGGAGAGGCAGGGCCCTGCTTTGTTCTTTTGGGTCTGACAAGACCTGGGCACAACCTGTTTTGGTGGGGGATTAAGGAATTCTTTTGAATGGTAAGGTTTTTTCCTCCAAGGAAAGGGAGGGGAAGGCAGATGAGAGGGCCATAATTTGGCATTTCTGCTCGTGTCCAGAAACTCTTTGGGACCCCAGGCCTTTCTGCTTAGAGCAAGCACATGCCTGAAGGCAGTGATTGGATCAAATGTTTTGGGCATAATTGATGTTTTAGTCACTTTCTCATCACTGAGACAAAATATCTGATACTCACGCACTAGTGGAAGACAGGCTTATTTGGGTTTGCTATGGTTTGTGTCTAGTTGTCCCCCCAAAGCCTCATGCAGTCTTGGGGCAGACTTCTAGAGTTTGTGATTGACTCACGATCCACTGGGATTATGGGTGTGAATGCTGCTGGGATTTTGGGTGTGAGTGCTACACCCAGCCTGGCACGGACAGCCTGAATGCAGCAGAAGGGAGACAGACTTGCTTTCTGTTGCTGCTACTCCTTCCACTTACTCTTTGCTGCTTTCTGCCACCATGAACTGCTGCCCTCTGCCATGTGCCAGTCTGCCTTGGAGCCAGCTTTTGTATGGACTGAAACCTCCACAAACTGTGAGCTAAATAAACCTTTCCTTCCTTATTTCTGGGTCTTAGGGATTTATCCCAGCAATGAAAGAAAAGTAGCTGAGACAGGACTCATGGTTTTGAAAAGTTTCAGTCTATAGTTGGCTGGCTCCAAAGCACACAATGCATGGCAGAAGGGTCTGGCACTGTTCACATCTTGATGACTGGGAAGCAGAGGCAGAGTGAAGGGATGGGAGGAGATTGCGAGGGAGACATACCCTCCAGGTTGTGTCCTCAGTGACCTGCCTTTTCTGACCAAGAGCATACTCAGCTACTAAATTCCTTAATGGATTAATCAACAGGTCACTGTAGCACCCCATTTGCCTTCTAGAAGCCCCACCTCTGAATACATGAGGACTTTGGGGGATAATTTAGATCCCAACTATAATAATTGTACTTTGAAAACTTTGATAGCAAATGCATGATTTTGCAAAGCCATAGCCTAATCAGTCGATAGATTGGTACTTACAGTGGTCCGCAGTATTGACACTAAATCCTGCATTCACATATGGCCTCTGCCACTTAGAAGCAGAATTGGACACATTTCTCATGTGGGGTGCCTGCCTTGCCACATAGAGATAATAGATGATCTACTGTCCATGGTGGTTGTGGCAGGTTAGATGAGTTACCTATGTGAAGTGCTAACACTGAGCTCCTCCACAAGGGCCAAGTTTACGGTTATCCTGAGTCCATCTTATTGGTGAGTTCTGGGTGCTCAGAGATCATAATTGTCCTCTTTCTATCTTTGGTGCTACTTTCTCCATGTTTTTAGGACTGAATCCTGTTCATCCTGGGTAGGACCCAGGTCCAAGCACGCTTTCTCTGGGAAGCGCTTCAGGCTGAGTGCTGTCCTGGTTACATGGTCCCACCACACCTTGAACTGCCTTTCAAACGTGTATCTTGTGATTCTTCATGTGTTTGATCTCTGTCTTCTACACAGGCCATCACTTAGTTCAGCACCCAGCCCAAGGGATTATATAGTAAGACTTTGTGAGATGAATGAAGGGGCATTGAATGAGGAGAGCTGGTATCTGAGTGAGGAGGCTTTCTGGTAGCCAGTCCCAGGCTTTTTCTGGACTATTTTATGTTCTTTCTGGAATTTCAATGGAGTTTCTTCATTGTTGAATTTTTAGGTCACAATTTAAGAGTGGGTACTTTTAGCAACTAGTTCTTTCATTTTTATAAACAGAATTTGTTTCTGGAGCTTTATAGGAACTCAATAAAGATTTCATTTTGAATAAATAAATCAGATCCATGCATAACAAATTATTCTTGTGTTTTATCAACATGGCCATGCTGTAAATAAATCAAAGATTTACAAATCATTTGGTTTTAATACAGTGCTTTTGTAGATAAGACTTTCAAACTCTTGTTCACTAAAAAATGCCTGGTGCCTTGGGGATTTCTGTGCTTTTCTTGGATGTTTTATCCTCGGCTTATTACTAAAATCCATCTTGTGGCCATCCCCACAGGCAAACTTTCCCTCCTAAAGTTAATCCTGTCTGGGTTTTGTTTAGCCTCCCCTGTTCCCATCACTCTGTCCTTCCATTTAGAGGGTCATGCACCTTCATGTTTGCTTGTCACCAAATTCATCACCCTTTTAAGCCTTTTCTAGACCTTCCCTGTTCACTTCATCCTAGAATCTTTTCTCTTCTTGTAGCGTGAAGATTGAGCCCAGGACCTCATGCATGTCATTTTGGAGTCTTTATTTTCCTTACCTCCAGCTTCTCACCGGGTAACTTTTAGGACTTGTGTCATATTCTTTGGGTCCAAACAGGGATTTGTGTGTCAAATCGCTTCCTTACTAGTGGCCCACTGCAGGAGTTCCTTTTCAGAGGCCATTTTTCAGAGAAGAGTCAGAGGCTTGCGAGTTGATAAGATTGGTCCAGGGATGATCAGCTGACTGGGTAGAGGGCTGCTTGCTGAAGCCTGTCTCTGTTGACCTTCCCAGGCTGCCATGTTTGTTCTCCATCACTGCTTCTCCCTCCAACTCCAGGAGACACGTTCGTCCATGTCTTATCCCTGCTTAAATCTTAGCCACCTTATTTTTCTGCCATTCAGTTCTACACTTTCATCTTGAGTTTCAGCTCTGACTGTCTTCTGCAGGCTGCTTCTAGAGTTCCTCCCCCTCTGTCTACACCTCCACTGTGTTGGTGTCCTGACCCAGCCTTCATGGCTGGACCATGGGATAAATCTTCCTTTGTTCCCATCTCAGATGTGTGTGCATACATATGACAATCTCCATACTATGTGCATAGGGACACATAAATGAGCTCACAGTCACATATGTGTATAGATGTGTGCATAGATGTGTGCATATGTGTGTACATACTCATACACACATGCTTGTGTCTACTTGCACACACAAGTTCGTGTGAACTCACAATACTCAGGTGTGCACACACGTGCCATTCCTAGCCTTACCTGCCACCCTCCCTGCTTCTGCCTGTCTCTTTGTTTGCAAGGTGTGAGTGGCTGCACCTCCTACCCTGCCCTCATCCAGGACCCAAATGTTTGTCACGAGAGAATCTTTGCTGGCTCTCCTTGAACTCTTCCATCTGGGAAGGCAGTGACTGGACATCACTGTGGACATTCCCTTTGAGACAGCCATCTTTAAAACAATGCAAGGAGACTTTAGATGGGGGAAAGGGAAGCACACATGATTACCTGTGGGTGAACTTTTAGATGTTATCAGTGGCCTGTCTGCACTTGTCCCTTTGACAGAGTTGAGAACAAAGGTCTTGTGATTAGGTGATGTCTGAGAGCATGTGGAGACCGCTTCCCTTGGATCCTCTCTGCATCTCTGGAAAAGTGTCCCCATATGTCACTCAGTAGAGTGTCAGTTTTGAGCTGCTCTGCATGTGTCCCCAGCAATGTCCAGTGAACAGAGAAGGTCCCATATCCTTTCCTTGCTTGTGCGTCTGGTCTTTCCAGTGACTTTTTTGTTCTGGGCTCCCTCCTTACACTTTGCAAAGGTACCCTCCCATGGCTTCTCTTCTTCCTTGCATTGGTCCTTACCAATGTTCTGAAGATACCCTAGTCTTTTAGCACTATCCTAGAGAAGCCATCTTCAAATGCCACCTTGTATTACTTTATGTCATCTATCTTTGAGTGCCAGACTGCCCTATCCCCTTTCTTGCATTCCTAAATCATTTTATGTGTATAAAAGAAAAAATTTTCCATTTTTCAATTTATTTATTCATTTTTTGTTATGTTTTTGATATAGGATCTCTCTACGCAGTTTGGACTTGTAGTGATCCTCCTGTCTCAGCCTCCCCAGTGCTGGGATTATAGGCATGTGCCTCCACACCTGGTTCTGGCACCATGCCCAGGGTTCCCTGGCCAACAAGGCATGCCATACCATTGAACTTGGGACCTTGTGCTGGCCAGCCAGGTGCTTATGCTGCTGAGTTATCTCTCCCTATCGCCCATTTTTCTTTTTTAAAAAGTTTTTTCATCAACATATTGCTTAAAATTATAGTGTGTTGTACATTTTTCTGTTGCTGAGAAAAATTCTTAGCAGTGATATCTTGAAGGAGAGGGTTTCAACTCATTGTTTCAGGGGACTCGGTCAGTGGTCACCATGCGCCAAGGAAGACAGGATGATGGGAGGGCCAGTGTGGAAGAAGCTGCTCAATCCATGGCTGCCAAGAAGCAGAGAGAAAAGGGAGGAGCCAGCAACAAGAATCCACCCTTCTAGGTCAGACCCCAGCAACCCACCTCCAACCCCCCCAACAACATGTTCATCCATGAATTCATCAGTGGATTAACTCACTGGTGGGTATAGCAACCCCATGATCCAATCAGCTTCCAGAAGCCCCACCTCTGAATATCTGAGGCTTTTGAGGGACATTTTAGAACTAAACCATAACATTGAGGTATATATGATGTTTCTATACATAATGATCGGGATAGCTAGTGTATCATTTATCTCAAATGTTTGCTAATTGTTTCAGGTGAGAATATTCAAAATCTTGCCTTCTCTTACTTTCAGCTCTACAATAAATTATTGTTAGAGATCCATCACTGTGTTGTAGAATACTACCTTTTGTATCTAACTGTATTTTTCTTCTATGTCACTACCTCTTTCAAGTCCCCCTTTCCTCTATCCTCCCCAGGCTCTGGTAGCTAACATTCTGCTTCCTACTTCGCGAGGTCAACTTATTTAGCTTCCATAAATGAGTGACAGCACATTTGCATGCCTGTGCTTATTTCATTTAATATAATAAGTAGCCTTTAAGTTTGTATTAGTCTGCCCTTTGTTGCTGTGACGAATTATCTGACACACACAATTTAAAGAGGAAAGAGGGCTTTTTCATGGAGACTGGGTCTCGTTATGTATTCATGCATGGTTTTGGACTCACTGTGTAGCCTGGGCTGGGCTTCAACTCACGGTGATCCTCCTGCCTCAGCCTCTGGAGTGCTGAGATCACAGGTGTGTGCCTCAATGCTTGGCAGGAAAGATTTATTTGATCCCTGTCTTGTGTTTATTGCAATACTGTTCACAGTAACTAACATATGGAATCAGCCTAGATGTTCAACCACACACGAAGGGATAGGAAAATACAGAATATATGCACAACAGAATACCATTCAGCCATTAAAAAAGCATGAAATTCTGTCATTTGTGACAGCATGGATAGGTCTGGAGGGCATTATGGCAAATGAAATAAGCCTTATACTTCTTCAAAGCCCCTTTGACCAAGAAAAGACGCCTTTTCATCTATCCAGGGCCTATTCCCTTCTTCCTTTTTGTTTCCAGCTATGCATTCACAGGGAATTTCAAGTTTACTTGGCATGGAGAGGAACTCCCCCTTAGGAACCAAAGGAAGTTCCTCCTACTTCTGTTCCCTTCTCTGAGTTGGTCCATTGTGTCAGGGGCCACCAATATCAAGAGGTGTGTTCTTCTCTCCATCACCATTGTGTCCCATTCTTCTTTCCATACCTGGCTTCCCACTAGGCAAACCAGGCTCTGCATAGAAGCAGGCCTTTTGCCTTTGGTATGAAGCCAGAGCGAAGACCACACTTTTCACTTAAACTACAAGGAGGCTGAATGGTGGAGCCAGTTTCAGGATAACAGACCTACCAGTGTCTAAAAAGCACATTGTAATGCACTAAAACCTCATGAAGAAATTAACTCTTGCTCTCTTATTCAGGAAGGTATCTCTCCACTTTGTGACCCCATGTGTCTCAGTTAATTTTCTGTCATTGCTGGGACAAAATACCCAGCACCCAAAATTAAGGACGGAGAGTTTCATTTAGTTCAATTTGGAGGTTTCAGTCCATATTCAGCTTGGCTCCAAGGCAGAGTGGCACGTGGCAGAGGGCAGCCATTCATGGTGGTGGAAGACAGCAAAGAGCCAAGGGAGGAGCAGCAGCTGCTGCAGCTAGCAAGCCTCTTTCCCCTCTTTACATTGTGATGTAGATTATCTGGCCCTGGGGAAGGTATAGCGCTCACACCCATAATCCCAGCATTGCATTATGAATTAATCACCAACGCTAGAAGCTGCCCTCATGGTTGCCATGAGGCTTTGGGGGACAACTAGACATAAATCTTAACACCATGCCAAGTGCAGTGGTGCACACTTGTCATCCCAGCTACTTGGAAGGCTGAGGCAGGAGGATTGTGCCTTGGACGGCAGCCTCGGTAGCATAGCAAGACATTGTCTCAAAAACAAAAGTAAAACAAACAAAACATCAAAAGCTTGAAACCCTCAAATCAATTGTGTGATTTCCTAGGATCATTTGTGCCCTCCTTGGTCATTGTTGAGGAGCTGAGCAGGGGGTCCAGGTAACCTCTGTGTGGAAAGAACTGCAGGTTCTTAGGGTGCTTGAGGCAAACAACTGGAGTAAGGCATTTGGTGGTAGCCATGTTACTCTAGGTACTATACTCTGAGGAAAAGGAAATTGTCTACAAAGTACTTAACAGGAATTAATACACTTTGCAGTGGTTTTAGGTTTACAGAGAAATTGTGTAGAAATTACCGAGAATTCCCTCCTACTTGCCTTCAGCCCTGTACTGTCTTTGCTTAATGTAGTTAGTGGTTTCAATTAATGAACCAATATAGATATATGGGACCTGGGGAGAAAGCTCAGTGGCTTAAGCACCTGCTTGGCAAGTGCAAGGTCCTGTGTTTGATCCTCAGTACCACATCTGTGCTGGCCTAGCAATTGGGCCTGGTGGCGCACACCTGAAATGCCAGCGCTGGGGAGGCTGAGACAGGAAGATCACTATGAGTCTGAGCTGCATAGTGAGACCCTGTACCAAATAAATAAATAAATAAAAAGTTTAAAGAAATAGATAAACAGTATAGATATGTGAATCTTCATGAAGGCCATTAGTTTATATTAAATTTCATTGTGTGAGGTACATTTCTTTGGGATTGGATACATGTATGTCATACAGCTACCAGTTTACTAGTATAAGAAATTTTAAGCCTTAGAAGTCTCCTGTGTTCCTCTTCTTCCCGTTTCCTCCCACTCCCGGCTTCTGGTGACCATTGACTTTTTTTTTTTTTTTCTAATGTATTTGGTTGTTGCAGGGTCTCCCTACGCAGCTTGGACTCATGGTGATCCTCCTGCTTTCAGCCTCCCTAGTGCTGTCATAGGCATGCGCCAGATTCCGGCCAGCTCAGCGCGTCCAGAAGGAGGGCCTTGTGTGGCATGTGGTGCCAGGGACTGAGCTGTGGCCCTTGTGCTTGCCTAAGCAGGTGCTTTGGTCCGCTGAGCTATCTCACCGGCTCCAGCCACTGATTTTTTAAATTGTCTCCATAGTTTGTCTTTTCCAGAATATCATAGACAGTAGATGGAGTCATACAGCTTATAGTATTTTTATATTAACTTCCTTTACTTAGAAACAAGTATTTGAGGTTTTCCTGTGATTTTATCTCTTTTTCTTCTTATTGCTGTTATACTGGAATGTCAGGTATAACAGAGTTTGTTGGTCCATTCTTCTACTCGGGGACGTGTTGGGTGCTTCCAGTTAGGGGAAAGTATTAGTAAAGCTACTATGACCATTTTTGTCCACAAGTTTTCCACACACTAGTGTAAATGCTGCCTTCCCTTGGTATTTTCAAGGAATTGGTTCCCCAGCCCCCCGTGGACACCACCCATAGGATCTTATCCAAATGTTTTTGTGCACTTCAAATCATCTCTGGATTACTTATGATACCTAACGCACTGCAAGTGCTATGAAATACTGGTTGTGTAGTTCTGTTGAATGACAAAAAAAAAAAATGTTCAGTACAGATGAAAATTTTCCCCATGAATATTTTTGATCTGAGATTGGTTGAATTTGAGGATGCAGAACCCACTGATTTAGAGGGCTGACTGTACCTCGATGCAAGTGACTTTAAGCTAGGTGTGGCGACATAGACCTGCAATGCCAGCACTCACGAGACTTAGGCCAGATTGCCATGAGGTCAAGGCCAGCATGGTCTGCATAGCTAGAATGTCTAGAAAAACACAAATGGAACCAAAAGTAGACTTTAGAGATTTTTTCCCTAAAGACTAAGAAGAAAAGCAGTCCTCTCCTTCTTTCAGATATACTTGACAAGACAAAACAGGAAGTAGAAATAAACAAAGCCAAAGGAGACTGAATGACTCTTGTAGTGCACCTCTCTGCTTACTAGTCCCAGAACCTTAGGGTAGTCAGATTGTTATCGCTGAAATCATTCAGAGACTTGGACAAATGGCTACTGTATGGGCAAGTACCCTCCCTCCGTTAACTAAGTTTGTTTTTTCCATTTTTGTAAGTCTTGGGAGTTGCTTGCTCTAGGACACAGTGGGTGGGAAGATAGAAAATTTATTTTTCCTAATACATTTTTTCACTTTCTCCCCTGACTGAAAGACATTTCTCTGAATTTAAAAGGTTTTTTTTTTTTCTGTTGCATCTTTTCTTATTTTTACTCTTTTGTTTATAACATTTTCCTAATCATTTGAGTTGTTAGCTAGGCTTTTGTGGCCCCAGAATAACACTCTTCAGTTTTATTATTCTTGGTAATTGCTTCATTTTGCCATGCCTCTTTAATCTGTTTTTCTCAATAATATTTGTTCTGAAACAAATCTCTTTAATAACTTAGTGTGACTTCCGTTCTTTGTTGGCGAAGAGGCTTAATTTCACTTGAAACAAACTGTGGCCTTGTGTTAGATTTAAATAGTGCTACTGCTATACAATCAATTCTCACAGAATCACAGTTTGGACTGTTGCTAGTAGTGTTTTTCTTTGTGTATGTATTATTTTGAAATTATGTTATATGTTTGAGTAGAAGTCAAGTTTATATATCTTAATTATCTTTAGAAAAGAATGTCTTAAAGAGTCCTCACAAATATTTCACGTTAGGGAGGCGCAGTTTCAACTGTTTTATTTTCAACAACAAAATATTGGTGAGAGAAGACGCATTCACATTGTATTGGTCAGCTGTTTGTTCCTGGGACAAAATATCTGAGCTACACAATTTAGATGAGTAAGCATTTATTTTGGCTTGTGTTTTCAGCCAATATTTGGTTGATTCCAAGGCAGAAACTGGTGAAAGGGTGTGGTGAAGGAAAGTGGCTCAGTTCATGGGATCTGAGAAGCAAATGGCAGGGAAAGAGCCCCGAGAAGGGACCAGGGACTGGATGTGGTCCCTAAGGTCAGAGCTGCGTGACTCACTTTCTCCAACCAAGCCCTTCCTCCCAAGAGCCCATTCAGCTGTGGACTCGTTAATGCTCAATCCATGATGAGCTTGGTGACTTCTCAATCCGGTTACCTCTCCATGAATCTCTTCATCCAGTGAAGTTGACCATCAAGATTAACAGCACATGCATTAACCTTGACTCGAGTCACTCATCTGTCACTTTGGGTACTCTAAAAGACACCCAGCATGTCTAGGAACTGGTAGAAACAGAAGCAGGGCCACGTCATGTGCCTATAATCACAACTTCTGGATGGCCTTGCAATTGCAACAATCTAAGAGACTGAAAACAATTCACTAAAGATTAATTTACAGAGATTTTAAATGGTGCTTATGGTTTAGGATAAGATTTCTAGCAAGACTATGTCACATGGAGATTCAAAAAGTGCTCATCACAGATATCCTAGCCCAGTAGACAGCTCTTGTCCCTCTGGAAACACTGTACTCAGAGAGCCATCTTGGTTCTGCCTTAACAGACTTGAATAAAATTGTTTCATGAAATATAAAGGCACAGAAACAACATCTCTAAAATGAATTATGCTAACAGTTGAGCATATGGCCTTAAGCATGATGCTGAGGCAACTTCACAGAGGAGCAATAGTCACTTGATAATTCCACTGTGTTTCTAAATATTATATCTCTGTGTTTTCCTAAACCTCTTTTCTGAGGGCCAAGATCTTCCCACTGGAATAAGAAGTAGGGACCACCTTAGGTTTGGGATCACTTCGTATTGGACACAACGATGCTTTTTAAAAGCAGACATAGTCTTGAAGTGCACTGTGCATTGTTTCATTTGAACTGATTATGAGAGCATTCGATGGGGAACATCTATTTCCCTTTCTTAGCTGCATGCTTAACGCAGAACTTTTGAACCCAAGTGTCTGGCCCAAAGGCTACCAGCAGTCCTCCTTTTTGGAATCCATGGGATGCATTGTAGAAATTACCATTTGGCTCCTTAATTTTTCTTCCTGCCTGGAAATCTCACCCCAAGTTGTTCCTGTGGGAATTCCCCTGCCCCCACTGGCTCCTTTTTAGTCCTCTGTGAATGGTCCCTTTCCAGCTAAATGCTGTGCTTGGGTTTTTTTTGTTGTTGTTTGTTTTTTGTTTTTTCCCCTCTAATTCTCTGCTCTCTCCCTGGGCAATCTCTTGTCCGCTCAAAACCTCAGCCTCTTTCCATACTGAAGTTGAAAACTAGTACGCGGGAGACCGCGTCTTGCCTGGGATGTTGGCCACACAGTGTTGCTGTTGTTTTAAATGGGAGTTTGATGCCAGCATTTAAAAATTGAGACCAGATCCAGGTTTCTGGCTTTTCTTGTGAAACAGGATGGGTTGGCAGTACTGAGGCCAAGCTTTGAAGCAACTGTCCCTGTTAAATGGGACACTGCTGTCCTATTTACCACAGATAGTCCTGGCAACCGCAGTTGCCTGTTGTTTCTAGACATTGATATGGCGTATCAATGCCATTTTTTATTTTATCACAATTTTACCGTTGAGTTCCATACAGTGGTAGCAAGAAGAAAAAGAGCGTATCTTTTCCCATCTCGTTATTCAAATGTAGGAAAATAAAAGCTGCACCAAGAAAGGAGTGTTTCAGAACAATGAAAGAGATTTTAAATATATTATATATATATATATATATATATATGTGTGTGTGTGTGTGTGTGTTTATATATGATATCATATATATGTGTATTTTTTAACAGAAGAAAACATTCTTACATAATTGCTATTCAAGGTGTGTCTGAGTTGACAGACTACAATTTAGGATGCTGGAGTTTATAATTGTCCTGATGACTTTAACGACCAAATATATTCTTTGCCCACATATATGCTTTTGCCCAGATATATACTTCACTTCTGAAATTCAGAATGAAATCTTTAATAATCTAGACTTGTTTTTCTTGACTGAGCTTCTGGCATGTAGAGTGCAGCAGTAGGCAAGACGCATGTTTCTAACCCTCAAGAAGCTTATAGTTGACTCACAGATACCACGGTCCCCTCACACTCAGTGTGTCTGCGTTGCTCCCTTCACTGCCTTCTGTTAAATCAATCAGTGTCAGTCATTGTCACCACCTGTCATTGGACTAACAATCTTTATTTTATCTGTAAACTCGATCTTCTTTGACCATGTCAGGTTAACATATACTTGAACATAACACCAAAGATTATGACTCTGACCTCTTTGGAATCTATTATTATGCCCATGATAATATCTGCTTGCTCAATAAATTAATATATCATCACCACCAGACACTTGGGCTCCAACATGGCGGTCATGAAACTGATAAATTAACTTCCAGTGTTTTGAGTTGCTTCCCTGGATCTGCTTCTAACTAGCTGATGCTGCTTCCTGGGTTACAACTGACATTTGTATTTCTGGCCTGCTAAGGAATGCAGAAGCACCTTTGCTTCTGTTTATACCAGATCCTAGACATTCTGAGTGCCTTTTAGAATACCTAAAGTGACAGGTGAGTGAGTCAAGTCAAGTCAGTGGTGTGTTCTGCCTTCTTCTGACCTCTGTTCTTTAGCTGCCAGGTCCCATTTGGGTCCCACTGCTGGAAACTTTTCATGGTTTCTTCTGCACTCTTTGCTCTCTGCCTTCTTTGAAATCCTTTGTTACCTTTTATAGTTGGTGACAATTACATCATGTCTTATAAATATTTACTTAATGATTGAGTTTTAGCAAAAAAAACTGTATCGGTTGGTGGAAACTGGCTCTAAAATAATTCATTGCCTTTGAGAAGCAAGGTGTCATGCTATTATTTCAAATGCCTATCTGAAATGTTATGTGGTTTTGTTTATTTCAGAGACTTGAAGATAGAAAATTTGCTACTAGATGAAGACAATAATATCAAGCTGATTGGTATGACTTTTTTTAAAACAAGATTATCTTTTAATTGTTGTGCATCAGTTCTCAACCTTGAAAATTGTCCCTGTTCTGTATCAAATCAGACTTGTAGATTATCTTCTTTTGTGTCTAATATTCAATAATGGTTTTGAAGATGAAAGTTAATTTTAGCAGTAATTTAATAGCTTACTTAATTAAACGTAATTAGGAAGATGAAACTACTCTTAACTTGATTGGGCAATCAATCAATAAGTATTTGTTGGTCACATGTTTCTTTGGATTATTAAAATTCACTGGAGGTGATTTTTAGTTGGATTAACAGGATTACAGCTTAAAAAAATTGTGGAAAACAATTTGGCTCAGAAATGCTGCCTGTAGCTTCTACATGTTTTATTCCACTTTTCAGTCAATTTATGGGTATCCAAAATAAGGTACACAGTCAATATGGTCAATACAGTCTTCACTGTCATCCCATGGTGTCATGGTGGCTGCCCACAGAGGGGTTGTTAGGATCTGTGCCACTTGGAATGAGACTCCAGGGTCCTGTAATTCATCACTGGTTCATAATTCAGAACTCGTAAGTGAACTCACTTCATTGCTCATTCTCTAAAAGAATTCAGCTGTTTTTGTTTTGTTTTACCTATACAGATGATCTTGGCCAGTGTTTTTATGCCCTGATATTAAACAGCACTACCTTTTATTTTTCTGTTTTCTTTATTTTCTCACATCAACTATGAGTAATTTCTTTTACCTCAATGGCTTTGGAAGACCTTATTTTAATAGAAAAGAGGAAGGCCAGTAGGACTTTGGGAATCTCACTCTTGGACTCAAGAAGGCACTTTTGCTAAGCAACTGTTGCAAATCATGTCAAGACTCCAAAACATACCTCAGATGGCTTACTAGGTACCTTGGAATCCTGGCTGGCATCCCGTGAAGGCCAGGCACAAGCAAGAAGGTGCAGGGTCTTCAGGTGTTGTGCTAGAGGACTGAGCAGCACTGCTATGTGGTGATAGATATGCCCATCCTTAGAAGGTTAGCATTTAAGAGCAAACTGCTTTTTACCCTCAAAGCATTTTAAAGAATCTATTCATAGCAGATTCTTAGAGCACTCAAAGGGCCTTCTTTTGGTGCCAGTGTTTTATTATTGCATTGTAGTTGCCTACAGGACCAGGTACAGAAACCTGTGAACCAAGGTGCTGCTGCACTGCCTCATCTTGGGCCTGAAACTAAGGAGTCTCTTGATGGGGAAAGAGGAAAGGAGATTTTTTTTTCAAGATTTCTTGGCAGAGAACACTGTACTTTGTCTTTGGAAAATGTGCAGGTGACTGTGGTAGAGTTGTCCTAACTGTACAGACTGTATGAAAACAGGCTTGATAAAGGTCAGATTTACATTATAGTAAAAGTTAGAGTAATTCACTTCCACTGGTGTCATGTAGGCAAAGCTAGTAGGTCAAGCAGAGAGTAGTGCACCCAGGGAAGTTTCTGGACTTTAGCAAGCACTGCCCCTACTGTTTATAACCGTCACTTGTGCCTCCTTTGTCTGCCTCGGTGTTTGCTCCCTCTTTTTTCTCCCTAAGTCCTAGTCCTATGTGACCATTATTAAACTGGTCCTGTGAAGTAACAAATGTTGAAAAGGACAAACTCTTTCTTTTCTTTTTCTTTCTTTCTTTCTTTTTCTTTCTTTTTCTTTCTTTCTTTCTTTCTTTCTTTCTTTCT
>NDGN011552915.1:16090-34042 GCA_002564285.1 Tympanoctomys barrerae | reverse complement strand
GTGGTGGCACACACCTGTAATCCCAGCTCTTGGGAGGCTGTAAACAGGAGGATCACTATGAGTATGATCTAGTAGTGGGACCCTGAACACCCTGTGGGACCATTCCCCTCCCCCAAAAAAAAGCCAAGAAGAGGAAGGAAGGAAGAAAACAGGGGTCAATTTTTTTTGATGTCTATATAGATTTATTTTAGCTTTTAAAACTCAATCAGTATTACTAGGCGTCAATTTAAAACATCTTCATTACACACTTCTGCCTAAAGTGATACCCACGCTACAGCTATGTTGAGCGTCACAATCTCTGCTCCAGCGTCAGGCTCTACTCCCTGGAGACACCCTAGCCTCGGGGACCTCGAGGTACACCCGTTGCAGAATCCAGGGTGTTCTCAGGACACACCGTGCAAGGTTTGAGCCTCAGCTGCATAGAAACAAACCAAGAGCTGTGATCTGGACTGGCCCAGCCCAAGGAGGCTGCCAGACAAACACAATAAAAGCAAGATCACAGCTTCTTTTCTCTGAAATATACGCCTCTCGTGTGCTGACTCACAGACTCACCCCGCCATCCAATTATGTCAGTAAAACACTCAGACATTATCATCCCTGCAGTCCGATCACATCCCAGGTTCAATTCACTCCTAGTCTTATAAACAATAATACTTAAAAGTAAACTTTTATTTAAAATAAGAAAATGAATGAGACTATTGACCATAAGAGCAGGAAGGAGAAACGGCTTGTTTCGTTAGGTGTAGGGAAAGCAGGCACTGAGGTTTGAGGCCCTCCATCTATGTGGGACAGCAGGTAGAGGCTTCTGCCTCAAGTGTCACCACAGCAACTATGCTGGACACACCCACAGAATGAGGGGCAGCTGGGCACTGAAACATGTGCCTGTCCTCCCACCCACTCAGGAGGCTGAGAATCGTGGGAGCCCTGTAACTCAGGGCTCGCGGGGCAGCACAGGAGGCCCTGTCTCCATAGAGAGAAGAAAGTAAGCATTCAACACCTGCATACACATGCCATTCTAGAGAAACCCTTGGAAGTCCTCAAGGCTGGGTATGGGGACAGTGAAAGCCAGCCTATGCTAGGGGAGGAACTAATTCCACCCTGAAAGTCAGGAAGAGAACACGGGGGCAGCACTGACCAGCAGTGGCCTGCAGATGGACTACACAACCCAGATCCCAATTTTGCAGAGGCTTCCAGCAAGTGCCTGAGAGGGAACACAGGGCTAGGGCTGTGAGGATGAACAAGATGCTTCCCTCTGCCACCCTTGCAGCCACCAGTCTCTGCTGACGGAGCCTCTGGATAAAGAGCAGGCAGTGTAGCCGGGCACTACAGTGCCCAAAGCCCAGTGCCCAGAGCAGCCTGCACCTCTCAGCTATCTTCATCAAGGGAAAAAGCAGTGCGAGTGACAGTGGGGACATGATACACAGGACACCACACGAAGCAGCTGCATACCCAAGAACAGCTGCATGGAGACCACCACCCACCTGAGCCTGGGCCTGGGCTGTGGAGGGCAGAGACCAGTGGCACTGCTGAAGGATCATTACCCAAGTACTACACTCACCGTAGATTATGTACACAGTCCTTTCTTTGTGTTCAACCGGGAAGAGCACAGCACCAACTGTCCCAAAAGCAGATGCTCCTGGCCCCACTGCTGTCTACCCAGACATTCCTCGCCACTTCAGAGCCCTGCAAACAGCACTGGCCAGGACAAAGTGAAGAGCTGGCTCCACACCATGAAGGGGACAAAGTCTACCTTCCACCGCGGCAGGCAGCAGGCCAGTTGGACAGTTAGGGCTGTGTCAGCTGCATGACCTGCATAGGCAGCATCTGACCTGGCCACCCCAAGATGGCACAGGGTCTGCCATTCTCCACTACCTGACACATCCCATGTCACATCACAGAGTCTGATCTGGTTCTGATGGACCAGTAGCCACAGAACTGTGCACAGAAATCATCATACAAGAATTTCCCACCTGGCACATGCATGTACTTTAGGATGTATATGCAAGGGACAGTATTTTCAAATGAGTCTGTGCATACAGGAAATGACCTCAGGCACCTAAAGTCAAGGCGCACAAGGAATGGAACACAGAGACGGTCTGGGTAGCTAAGCACACTTGTGTGAGCCGGTACACTCTCCTATGTCTTCATGATTCTGAAGAATCAATACAACCACTTTTAGGCTCTGCATGCAGTTAACAATGCTTTTTAATTATCTGGCTCTATGTTTGACTTCACAATCATAAATTACTTCTCTAAATAAAATTTAAATATTAGGAAAAAACTGACTTGATTGTATATTAAGCTGAATCCAACCTTTCCCCCTGCAGCATCTCAGCAGTCAGATATAGCATGGCTGGGCAGAGTCAGAGCTCTGAGCTGCTCCCTATATCCCCTTCAGCGTGCAAAGAGGATACAAAGTTCGGGTCTTGTACCTTGGCCCAGCTGCCCTCTGTGCCACATCACCTGCTCCTGCTGTAGAGGAAAGGCCTAGCCTCCCTCCACGCCCAGGCCCTTCTGGGGCTGGGGAGACCCAGGGGTGCTGCTGAGAGTTGTAGCTCGTTTCCCTCATTTGGGCACAGGTCATCCTCTGCTGCCACATCTCATGAAAGTCAAGAGCCAGTTGGACAGAGATAATTGGCTGCTGTCTGAGACTAAACTCCTGTATTTCAGGTGAAGGTTAGAAGCATCTGATCCAGCACCCACAACCCAGGCCAGGGGTGCAAGTCAGTCTTGTGGGTCCCTCTCACCAGCAAAGTAGCTTCCCATGCTGCTCATAAAGGACCAACACTTCACCAGCTGCAGTGCCACCCAGAGAGCCCTGGGTCTCCCAAGGCAACTGGCCGTGTTAGCCCCAGCAGCAGCCCTGGTGGGCCTGGGAGCCTGATGCAGACACCCAAAGCCCTGGATCCGCCTCCCATTCACTAGTTCCAGGTAGATCCTGAGAGCCGAGACTGACCTGTCCTGGCCTCACTGTGGCCACCTCATCAATGTAACCTGCTGCAGGGGACAATGTCCACCCCTAGGTTCTCAGGGAGCCACAGGCGATGGGAAGTTCACAAGCCAGGCTCCCAAGGGACAGCAGCACAGGAAAGCGACAAGACTGTGAACTGAATACATTAGAAAGTGTGGCTCAGATGCCACAGGGAAGAGACTGCATTAGGGACTTCAACTCACCTCACGAGAAATCCAGAAAGATCACAGCAAAGCCACACACAGGTAAGGTGAGGCATGAGCACCACTGTTCCTCAGCAGGGTGGCCACACACTCCAAAGCTCACCCTGAATGGGTCCCAGCGACAGCAAAGGGGAGCTCAGGAGCACCAAGGTAAAGCCCAGGAACAGGGTCCTGATGCTCATGGTTCCATTGTCCAAGACCCCAGGAGCTACAGTCACTGCTAACCAACCGGTCACACCCTCTGAGAGGGTCACTCACTGTCCCTCTGCCCATTGTAGATTCGGAATTCCAGGTCAGCCCTTCCTGCTGGGAGCGTTCCCGGGGCCCTGAGGAACACACCTCTTCCAGGGGTTCTACCTGGGAGGCCTTTAGGAGGCATGGGCTCAAGCCAGAAACAAAAATTTTATAGTGCTGAGTTGGGGTTAGGGTGCAGCTGGTAACAGCACACTAGCAGGCATGAGGCCCAGGAAAAGTGCACAGTTGTGCAGGTTTGACCAGGAGTTGCCCCATTGGTGCTCAGCGAGTTAGTCTCTTAGATGCCACCTCCACCAAGCTCGAAAGACCTAGCAAAAACCCAGCCCACTGTTCTTCCTGCGCCTTCCTAGTCCTCACTTGGGGCAGAAGCTTGAGTCCCTGTCCCTGGAAAGGAGGAACAACCTGCCCAGCATCCTGGTCCTCTCCAGGCTCAGCTTCCTGCAGAGCTTCTTTGGCTTCTGATTGTCCCTGCCAGCCTGACAGGGGCTTTTGTCCCCCACACTGCTAGCCATGGGCCACCACTGACATGCTGGCCACTTCATGGCCTTACCCTGTCCCTGGGGCTGTGAGGATGAACAAGATGCTTCCCTCTGCCACCCCTGCAGCCACCGGTCTCTGCTGATGTCCAGATGGTGACCATTATTTAAATCAAAAGAAGGGCTGGGGAGATGGCTCAGTAGAATAAGCACTTGCCTGGCAAGCGCAAGGGCCTGAGTTCAATCCTGTGTTCCGGAAATAAATAAATAAATAAATCAAAAGAAACAACTTAGCTGTGAGCTGGACATTAAGACACAATGTGTTCTGCTCCCAACAGCATAGCAATAGCTCAGGCAACTGAAAAACCACAGCAACTTTATCAACTCAAAGAAGAGAGGGCAGCAAAAGGTACTGGCTGTGAATGCTGGGGGTCGGCTGCCCAGGGTGCTAGGCAGCCAAGAACCATACAGCACCAGTCATGAAATAAGCAGCCATAAGAAAGTAACACCAAAGTAACACTCAACAAATCCTGCTGGTTTGGAAACAAAGGAGGCAGGAGGCATCTCATCTCAGTGCTTGGGCCATAGTCACATGACAGCAAGGACTGCCAGCCACAACTGCAAACCAGACAAGTGGGGGGAAAGAGGAGGGAAGCAACCCTGGCCATGCCAGTCGCTCCAACCGCAGTCCCAAGCATTCCCTGCTCATAGCTGGGCCCACAGGGTTATGGACCCAGGCTAAGCCCGCAGTGGCTCGGCAGAGGTCTCTCTGGTCCAAGAAGGAAGGCTGAAGGCCCCAGGCCAGGGCCTGGCTCCCTTGGTTTAAGCCTCATAGCAGCAGTCACAGACAGGGACAAGACACTTGATAGGTTCCGGCCCACATACAAACTGTTAAATCATCATGGCCCTGATTCAACATGGCCGAATTCCCAAAACAACTGCTTATCTTCCCAATGACCACTTCCTCCTTCTTCCCCACTCCAGCCCTGGATGCAACTTCCTCTTACCTTTCCCATGCACAGAAGGGAGCCTCCAATCAGCTCCTTGTGTATCACTGAACCTGTGTCACTCAAGCTCCACTGCTAGCAAAAGTCTATAAAGTCTCAGCATTTCTGACTCAGGTCAGAGGCTCCGCCATCTCCCTGCCATGGGTCCTGTCCTCTCAGTGTCCTGTCAATGGCTATAAAGACCTTTTCCACCCTTTTCTTTCACTTCTGTTTCTCTGCCAAGCATGCAAAAAACCTAACAGCACTAACTCAAAGGAAGGCCCACCAGAGCATGAACAGACCCGCCCAGGAGGCCCTTAGTGCTGCAGGCTCTGTCCTTCAGCCCGTATAACCTAGGATCCATCAGTGCCAGAACGTCCAGTGCCTCTGGGCTCTCTATGGAGAGGACGCTCCCAGGCCACCCATACATGGTCTGCAACAGGAAACTCAGATACACGTGTGACACCAACGCACACCTCACTCACCAAGGCACGGGATCAGCAGGGCGGGCACCAGCTGTCCTCAGAGGTGTCCGACTGGAAGGGCCTGGAAGGAGAGACACAATCATGACCTGTGTCCAGGGACAGGAAGATGCCCATGGAACCAGCTGGGAGCAGGACCCTGAATACTAAGGAGGCCAAATGCCAGGGAAACTGAGTCACGCCTCCACTTTCCCTTCCCAGTGAGAGGAGAGCCACTAACTGAAGCGAATGCCAGTTTCACGGCCCACCGAAACTTTCCAGGGCTATTCTACCCTGGACAAGGTGGCCAAGAGAGAAAGCCAAGTGCATAAAGCTGAGCACTACGCTCGTGGGTTTTAAATAGCAGGAAGCACACCTGAGCCATGCTAGGAGCACAATGGGGTCTCCGCAGCGTGCACACCTCCTGTACAGCTGGCACCCACGCCCTCCGGAAGTTCCTCTCTTCCCTGACGGAAATCCGGCCCCCAGCACAGACTCCTGGTCCCTCCCTTCCCTGCCTCTGGCTATTCAAGGGCTCCAGGCTGGTCTTTCTGTGCCTGCTCCCCTTGCAGAGCATCGCGCCCGCAGCTCTCCTATATGGTGGCGTGCATCACAATTTGTCCTGCTGTTAAAGCCAAGTAACAGTGCACTGAGCGTTCATGTGTAGAAGCTGAGCCTGCAGGCGGTGGCTTTGGGGATGAGCTCTGGCTAGGAGCCCTGCAGCTGGCTATGACAACCATGAGAAGCAACACCCAGGCTTCCAGCCAGCTGCTCGGCACTTTCTTAGGCAGTGACACTGAGTGGGGCAGGCCCCACGCAATCCCCTCCATGAGCCTCACAGCGTCTGCCCCAGTGCAGGTCCATGGCTGGGATTTGGCCACACTTAATGCAGTGAGGCAGGCTTCTCTTTGCAAACTTGTGTCAAGTCATGCTCAGGATTTGGAACCACTGTAGGTTTTCTTTTGTACCTTTGCTCCTCCCTGTGTAACAGGCTTTTGCCTCTGGCTGCTTCTACCATGGACACCCGGTGCCTCTCCTTGTGCTTTAGCTCAGGGCTTGCTGTTTCATGGAGGTGAGCTTTTGCAACACCTAGAAAAATATCAACCACTGCATTTACCTCACAGGCACTAGCTCTTCTCCAGAGAGCAGCCCCAGGCATTGGCCACACAGTGTGGTCTCCCCAAGGCCCTGCAGCTTCCTGTCTTCCTACTCTGAGAGTCACTTCACAGTGTGGTTTGGTTTCTATATTAAATGCCCCAGAGGCCAGGTGCAGGGCCTAGTTGGTGGGCTTTGGGGGACATCTGGGGCAGGAGGGCTCTGACCTCTCAGTAGCTGCTAACTGTGGATGGAGATGGGGCAGGAGTGGGCCTGGCAGAAAGCAGGCCATGGGGCATGGAACCTGAGCACTGTGCTCCTCCTGCTCCTTCCCTCTGGGCTCTGTCCCTGCTTCCCACACCTCTGCTATGATGCCACCTCAGCTGCCAACCATGGAACAAGGCCTTGGGACCATGAGCCAGAGCAAAAACTTCTCCTCTCAGCTGCTGTTCTTGGGCAACTTTGTAAACATCCTGAGCCTGTGTGTCACAGAAGAGCTAAAGCAGCCAACTTTTCCTATGTCTGTCAGTCCCATCCAGTGTGTTTCCTATCTCTAGACTTATCTGAGTTCTTTTGTGTATCTGTTATTTCTCTTAATTTTGTTCACATTTTCCCTATTGAACAAAAGAACATAAATGCATGGCATTCTTGTATGCTAGTTTTTTGTTTTAAGACAAGGTCTCTTATTCACAGAAACCCTCCTGCCACATCTTCCCAAGTGCTTGGATGACAGGCAAGCACCACCACCTCTAGTTGTCTGCTAACTCTTCCATGTGGACAGATGTGGCTTCACGGAGGTCTTCCTCTGACAACAGCCTGTTCTCCTCTGAGCTAATGGTACAGAAGTCATCTTCGGTCGTTGCTGGGCCCTGTGGTCCTGGCACTGGGCACTAGGCTGGCGGCAGACCCTCAACAGGATGCCTTGGGGCTCTGCTGGGCAGTAGCTTGGTTCCTTCCAGACTTGTGGCTACGCTCTGTGGGGGTACTCCCACATAGCTTGGCTCTTGGGCTGAGGCTGTACTTCAGGGGAACTGTGTGTCCCTCCCCCGAAGACACAGCTATCCCCTGTGTAAACCAAGCAATGTCTTGCCTGCCCTACCATGCCCACCCCATGGCCCTGGTGCACTCAGCCCAGAGCACTTTCTTTGAGGCTCTTGCTTCCCTCTACACCAACTCTAGCTCCTTGGGCTCTACTGTCCTGCAGCCAGCATTGCCCAGGTGTGAAGCACAAGTAATATGGTTAGTATACTGTGTAAACTTAAAATCTAAAAGTTTAACTAAGTAACTTGGCAGTTCTATGTCCTGGGGTGAAGAGGATATGTCCTTACTCTAGGGTGTTGCTCACTGTGTCAACTTGAGAAGTTTGGAAGGTTAACTAAGTGACTCAGCAGGGAGCCAGAGAGATTACTTTGTAAACATCCTAGGGCTGTGGAACAGAAAAAAATAGAGACGGTGTGGGTGTAAAGGACCACCCCACTCAGGGCCAGCAGCGGGCATACAATATAAGGGAAGAAAACAGGCTTGTTCTGCCCTACTTTTTACTCTTGTTGTTTTTGCTGTCTTCTGCGGCCTTGGACTGTGGCACCTGTCATGCCACCCTGGAGCCAGCTGCTGTTGACTAAAATCTCCACAAACTGTGAGCTAAATAAACCTTTCCCTCTTTAATTTGGGTGTCAGGTATTTTGTCTCAGCAATGGAAAAAAGTAAGACAGCATGGCATACGGGTACTGAACCCTGTAGCACAGCGACTTTGAGCGTGGCTTCCTGAAGGCAAGTGGTAAAGTCAGGCAGGAATGATGTACTCTGAAGTCCAGCTTTCACTGAGCTGAAGCCAGCTTCTGGCTGGACCTGCTGGGGTCCCTTGTGAGCTGCCCCAGGCTGGACCCACCAGACCTCCGGCCCCTTCTTTCTGATCTCCATAAGAGCTCTCACCGGATGCACATCTCTATGCAGGAGGCAGCGACGAGTGACCTGCTTATCACGTTAACCCAGAATGCAGACCTGAGTCGATGGGCACCAGTACCTCCTCCAAACAGAGGCAGCCACACAGAGACCTGTGAGGCACTGGGGAGGACGGTGACTGTTCAGGTGGGCCACCCAGCACCTGACCCATCCATGGGCCCCACAGGCCCGGGCATCACCGGATATTTGTCACCAACAGCACAAGGCTCTGAATCCTTGCAGTAAGCTCTAAATCCATTCCAACATCTCTGTGATCTCCTGTCCTGTGTCTTCCACTGCCCTGATGATGTCCTCTTGAATCAAAGAGTTTCAAACCTTGATCATAAAAGCAGACAGAGCAAATAGGCTGATCACCTTCCTCCGCAGGGAGGAGCCTGACAGGGCCTGCTACATGGGCCAGGATGCTGCTGTGAGTGGCAGAAAGGACATGGCCACCAGCTTGTAATCCTACAGCTGGCAGCTCCCACTCTGTGAGCACAGCGACATGAAAAGCACAAGGATCTGCAGTGCCTGCCATTCCACCAGAGACAGGAGGCTCGGCTGAGAACATCTGCCACAAGCAAATCTCAGGGAGGTCAAGACGTGGACACTAGGCAGACAGCGGGTCTCTAAACCCAATTGTGAAAACTGGAAAGAACAAAAAAGGATCTGCAAAATCTAGCCATCAAACATTAAGTCAAAATCTAATATGTGCATTGAATAGTAACAAAAATATTTCATATCATAGTTACAACTTCAGCCAAATCAGCTCTTAAAGGGAATGACTCAGAGCACATTAAAGACTTAAAAGGCTAAAACAGAAGACACAAAATATATCTCAAAAAGTTAGAAAAGTGTCAGGCATGATGGCACATGCCTGTAACCCAGCACTCAGGAGGCTGAGACAGGAGGATTGCCATGAGTTCCAGGCCAGCCTGGGGTGTGGAGATCCTGCCTCAAAGAAAAATGAAAGCAAAAAATAAATTTAACATGCAGGGAGGAAATCATTTTAAAGTCAGAAATTAATGAAACACACCACACAGGAAAGGCCCCAAACCTGGTTCTGAGAAAAGATCAATAAAACCAACAACATTTTGTCACGAGAGAGCAAGATAAAGAGAGAGACACAGAGGCACAAACACGTGTCAGGAGCAGGGACAGCCCACAGGCTACAAGGACACAGCGGGCACTATGACAATTTTATAGTAAAAAGCCTGAAAGTAGGGTAGAGGAGAAATCCCTGGGGGAAATCACAATGAAAACAGACTCCATGAGAACTGCAAAATCTGAGCAGGAGTCCACACCATGGCTAAACAAGGAAACCGCCTGAGTTCAGTGCGATTTACACTAAGATCCAATAAGACATTAAAGGTAAGATGTTTCAGGATTTCCAGAGCCAATCAAAGAAACCACAGAGAAGAACGCCGGCCTTGTGTCTGCCAGCAGAGACCCAGAGCGGCCAAATACGGCACCTGCTCAAGAACTCAAAGAAGCTGAATATCACAGTCTCACCTGGTACTTGACTATTTGGAAACTCACCTTTTTTTTGGGGGGGGGTGGTCTTTTGAGATAGGGTCTCACTGTACAGTTCAGGTTGGCCTTGAGCTCACTTTGTAGCCCAGGCTGGTCTTAAACTCACAATGATCCTCCTGCCTCAGCCTCCTAAGTATTGGTATTACAGGCGTGTGCTACCACACCCAGCTAACTCACAAATTTGGTAACATGATTTTGGCAAAATTTTGCCCCTGTAAGCTTTCTTTGTTGATTTGGTGCTCATCACCCAAGCTGGACCTGTGCGTGTTGCCTGCCTGTGACCCTACCCACTTTCTCTCAAGTCAGCACATCTGTTTGGCCTTCCTTGTTGTCGTGCTCCCTGGAGCCAAGTCAACATGCACACCAGGGAGCCACGGTCAGTCAGGGCAGATCAAAGGTGCAGGGGAGTTCCAGAACAAAGGAAGTAGTGTGCTCCTATGACAGGAGGCACAGAGGACACTCCTGGACATGACAGGCAGCATCCTAATGGTGCTACCTGCCACTCCTGCTGCCACAACAAACACTGAGATTCAAGAGCATCCGAGCTTTGGCTTTTGGTTTCAGATCTCTCGGGGCACAGTCAGGGGCCCGGCTGCCCACAGGCCTACAGCACCAGCAGCACAGCGTGGGGAGTGAGGCCGCCCAAGGTTGTCCAGGACTCAAAAGCAAAAAGGAAGAAGGTTGCATGGTCCCTTGGCAGGGCACCCATCACCTGAGTCCACCTTTATATGCACCCCCGGCAGGACCAGCTCTCAGCACACAGTTCTGGAACACTATAGACTTGAGCCCTCAGCACACAGTTCTGGGACACTATAGACCTGAACCCTGTGACAAACATCATGCTCAGCAGTGACTCAGGAAAGCTCCCTGCAGCCAGGACCCTTGCAGCCCCTAAGCTCTTGGGACACCAGCCAGCAAAAGAAGGGAGAAAAAGGAATAAACACCCAGAAGAAGGAAAACACAAACTCGCAGATGGCATGGATGCACAGTCAGAAAATCTAGAGTTAAAAGAATAAATAAATGGTCCCAAGTAGCCTACTTACATGTGTCTGAAATAAGAAAAAAAGGTTAGGGCCAGGACCGCAGCTCAGGGTAGAGCCTCCTGCGTGCACGTCTAGCCCCACATCTGTCCTTAGCACCGAAAAACAAAGCGCAGCTGGGAGCTGCATAAATACAAAACAGTGAGCCATCTCCGGTGTCTAGCCTGCCACTCAAGAGGGTGGAGTACGTGAATACCAGCCACGGCACACACAGACTGGGGGCAGAGAAATGTGGCGAACCTCCGGCATGTGTGTTCATTATCACTGAAATCTCCAACAGGGGCACCATCACTGGAGTAGAGAGACAAACTCAGCACCACCCCATTACCTGCATAAATACCATAGGCTTAAAAACGTCAAAACTTTTTCTCTAACTTTCTTACTGAATATTATGTACAGAGAAGTTGAAATAATAGCACAAGGAGAGCCTGAGTGTGGACGTGTACATTAACACATGTGTGCCTGCGTGTCTCTGTGTCTGAGTATCTATGCATCTGTGTCTGCACATATCTGTGTACCTAGCATGTTTGCACCTGCACATCTGCACACACATGCGTATGACTGTATGCATCTTGTTGCATGTGTGCAAGTCCCCCACAGACCCCAGTGCTGCGCACCTCAGTGTCCTGACTGCATCTTCCTCAGACCCACAGTAAAGTCAGCACACTGGAAACCAGCAGTTGGTCCCTAATACCACTGAACAGCCCAAGTGAATCATCCCAAGTGTCCTGGAAATACCCTGTGGCTGGTATACAAATGGCTCTGTCACCCAGGCTCACACCTAGCCCCTACAGCAAGAGACTGAAGGCCTCGGCTGCAGAGGCCGTGCACAGAGACGGTGCTGTGGAGACAGCAGTGGGATGGTGGCAGGAGAGCATGGTCTTAGCCTAGGGAGCAGGTGCCACAGTCCTCAGGGACAAGGACAGAGGGGGCAGCAGGCAGAGCTGAGAAACACTGCTCCCCAAGGACCAAGTATGTGTGCCAGGGCTGCATCCATTCCACTCACACAGAATAAACTCAGACACCAACCCCACACAGCACAGGCCACCAGCCAGGTGTCCCCAACACCAGGCACCAGGGAGCAGGAAGCACAGGGTTCAGGCAGCACAGGGAGCCAGTGGTCCAATGAGCAGGAATGAGGCCCAGAGATGGCTCTGCTATCATCTCCAGCCAAGGAGAAATTCAAATTTAGGAATGCAACACCCTAAAGCAAACGTAGCAAACTTAGCAAGAGCAGATTACTTATGGGTGCCCGGGCCCCACCTGAAGCCATCATGGTAGAGAGGGGAATGGATGCAGGGAGGCACAGGATGGTGGGAGACACCTCTCCATCTCACCTCCCAGCCCTGCGGCCATACTTCTTATCCTGAGGAGGCAATGGCCATGGCCTCACTGCCTGGGACCTCCAATGCCCTCAGCCCCCAAGTAGTCCCCTGTTCACAGGTCATGGCATTCCCAGAGCCAGGAGCATCCCTGGTCAAAGCTCGCATCCTGCCAGGAGGGGACAAGAAACAGTAGCCATTAGTGTCACAGCCTCAAGACCTCAAGTATCCAATGTCTGTCCCTTACATTTCTGTGAGCCAGGAAATTTCTGTGGGTTCAGAGGTGGTATCAGGCCAGTACAGCCCTGCAGAGCCCACAGAGGCCTGGCATTCAGTCTGATCCCGGAACCAGGAGCCTGGCACAAATACCCAGGGAACATGGGAAAGGCTATGGCACTGGGGCTGTCTCATCGCCAGCCAGAACAGAGATAACCAGCAGATCAGAGCACTGCCTCTTGCATGGCATCCTGGGGTACAAAGCCAGCACTAACACAGACTATGGCACTGACAGCCCCAAGAGACACAAGATCCTGGCCCCAGAGCCATGCAGGCCCTGGTAGAGGGGCCACTGCACAGTGGAGTGCCCTGCTGGTCCCCTAGACCTGGCTCACCCTGGAAAGCAACACCGGTATGCTGCAGACACAGTCTCCAATATAAAAGAGTGCACAACACTCATCTGGGGGAGGCAGAGCTGCCCCAGCTGCCCTGTACAGGACAGCCTGCCACCATCCCCTGCCTTGTCCACACAGCTACAGCTGAGAGTATAAGATACCCATTGGAGATGTGCCCAGGTGTTTGCAGATGGGGACACACATTATGCTGACCACCTACAAAATAGGTCTGACAACCTACAGGTTGTGCAGGCAACCTACGCAATCCATTTCCACATGGTGCAAGGGTCATCATGCAAGCATTTATCAGCAACAACACAGAACATGCAGGATCAGTCCTGCCTCTCTGCCTACACTGTTCCCAGCATGAGCCCCATCCATAGCCATGGTGACCCCAGCAGGGAGCTGGGACCCAGATGTGGGACTCCCATGGCTACAAGGACTCCTATGAGGAAGTAACTCAGACTCTGCCAGCCCAGGTGTGGCAGGGGCGACACACAAACTATAGTTGCAGCTTTAGGTTTTTGGAGTTGGGAGGCAAAAGAGGCTGGGATGGAGCTCCCAGCAGAGACTCACTGAGGGGTGTCCCCTGCCCGCAGTACTCAAGAAAACAGGCAGAAATAATCAAATAACATTACACCCAAAGTGCTATCATTTTAACATGATCAGCATAATAAAATCCCTTTTCCATTTGAGACACCCTGACAGCTGTGGGCTGCCTGGGCTGGTGCTCAGCAGCCCCAGAGCCTCAGTGGCGACAGCAGGCTGAGGTCTGGTCCCTTCTCCTCAGGAGTAGCCCAACCCAACACTCTCCTCTCCCATGGACACCTGGAGAATTTCAGATGTTTACAGCTTCAAAAACCCTTTGGCTTCAGACCTATGTCTAATGGTCAGCTCTTCCACGGCCGAGGCACAGCATCCCAAAGCTCTGGTTACGGCTTTGCAGGGCCTGCTGTTGGTCTTCTTGTCACTGCTGTTGTCCAGCACTGAGGATGGAACTTGTGGCCTTCAAACTGAGCTACAGCCCCAGCTGCTTTTCTTTGTGAGACAAGGTCTGGCTAAGTCACTCATTTGCCCCGGCTGGGCTCAAACTTGCAATCCTCCTGCCTCAGCCTCCCAGAGTGCCAGGACTACAGTGCTATCTGGCCAGCCAGAGTATTGTTTAACTGAAAAAGAAAACTGGCCCATTCCTGAAAATACAATATAATCACAAGGTATAGAATAAAAAGTATGATAAAGTTATCAAATTCTTCCAATATTTTTTCTTCCATTAAATTTGGAAGGGGAAAATGACCCTTTCCAGAAAGACACAATACGACTGGGTTGGCTCAGTGGTAGAGCCCCTGCCAGGCGCACCAGGCCCTGGGTTTGATCCCCAGCACCACAAACCAAACCAAACAAAAACAAAAATGATAGTGATTCTTATTTCCTTTTCAACTTTCTCTTCTTCCTTAGAAGGGCTCTTGTGTTTATATCCTTCCACTGTCTCTACTGTCCCCTCAAAGGATAGACAGACTCTGTCACTAGCCACCAGCCCCAGATGGACCCTGGCTGCTGCAGTTTGCACACTGCCACACACTGTGCTTGCTTCAGCTCAGAATGCTGTCCCCTGGTCATGGACCCTGGGCACTGGGAGGCAGCAGGCCCACCCTGGCACCATCCCCTTACTGACTTCTGGCCAATATATCTTTACACAAACCTACCCCATCACTGATTCGACTGCAGTTTGAAGTTTTCAGAGCCCAGGGCACAGCCACAACCAGTGCCCACATGACACAGAGCCAGGGCACCAGGCCCTGCCAGGCCCCTTCTGTGTTCTGCAGGGCCCTGAGGATGGGCCCTCCCAGCCCAGGAACCCCTCAGGGGCCTCCCCTGTACTGGGACAGTGGTGAGGCACATGGGGGGTGTACCTCTCAGATCAGAGCCCCTGGTGGTGTGGCCACCCAGCGGGCCCAGAACTTGGCACAGTGCTGTCATGACACAGGCACCAGGTCTGCGGAGGACACAGGGTGAGTCATGCTGTCCAACAGTCCCAGAAGCAGGGGCCACAGGTGAGGCAGCTGAGTATCACGGTGAATACAGCACAAAGGAGGCAGGGTCCGGGAGGTTCTGGGAGCCAGGGTATGGAGGAAAGGCTCGCAGTGGCCCAGGCTCAGACTCGGTGAAGGAGAAGACAGAAGACTGGATTTATGGCCCCAGACAAATCAATGGCAGGGGCTCTCAGTGACATCACCACACATTGCACACTCACAACCTTCCCTCTCCATTTATTTCTACTTTGGAGACACAGATCTCTAACCACGGGCATAGCATGTACAGGGCATGGTATGTTGTAGTGGCTCCTAGTGACAAAGAAGCCAAAGTTAAGTTGAGGAGCATTCTGCCACTGTGCCTGCCCAGCTACAGCCTGTGCTGGGGACAAGCTGGGGAGGAGCCGACTGGGCCTCACCCCCTTGGAGATCATGGTGCCCTCTACAAGGCTGCTCCACACCAGGGCCGTGAGAGGCAGCACCATCGTCCTCATACACCAGGTCCATATCAGAGCCTGCACCAGTCCTCAAGCTATCACCAATGCTTTACCGAGGCAGGTTCACCCCCACAAGCCAAACCTGTCTTCACCCCAGAGCTCTGTGCTGAGCCTCATGGGAGGCCACAGATAGACTCACTAGACAGGAGCCAGGACCCAAATTACATAGCTGGGAACCAAACTGCACCAAGCACCAAGCAGGAGGTGGCAGAGTGACCAATGGGATCCCACCCTCTGGAAATGCACATTTCCAGAATGGGGGTGAGATTCAAAGGGAGAAGGCATACCTAGCACACCATGCCCTGTGTTCAATTCCTAGAACCAGACAGTAAAATAAAATAAACTCTAGGTTATTTTAAATAAAACTCTAGGTTTGGCGTCACATGACTACAACCCCAGGATTTAGAAGGCTGAGGCAAGAGAAGTGCTTCCAGCTCAAAGCCAGCCTGTGCTACATAGGGTGACCCTGTCTCTAAAGAAAACCAAATTAATTAATTAAGCTTGCTATCATATTTGGTTTTATTATTTATGGTGATATTCTAATACTAGATGCAATATATGAAATAACTATGTTTGGCGAGAATAGAGAAAATGGAAATAGAAATGGGGAAAGCATACCGACCAGGAGAAGAGCCGAAGAGAACTTTCAGGCATGAGAAACACAATCACGGAGATGAAAAGCATCTTAAAGAGCAGGTTAAGAGCAGTGTAGCCAGAGCTGCAGAAACAGCTCAGGACGAAGTTGGAGTGAGGGAGGCCTGGGAGGCCAGCAGCCATAGTGCAAGGTCTGGACCAGGTGGGAAGTCAAGCAAGAAGCGAACTCAGCACACAGCCAGTGCCTTCCAGGACAGCAAACACACTTGAACTCTCCAGGGGCACAAGGAGCCCACACAAGACAAGGGCAAGGATACCAGGCAAAGAGGCCACAGTGGCAGGGACCAAGAACCAGTGCCACATGCATCCCCAGTGTTCCTGTCCCTGCCCATAAGGCCCAGGGCCAAGGCCCATAACAGGAGCAGAATCTACATGTCCCCTACACAGGGAACAGGAGAGCCCAGTCTCATCCCACTGGCATGGAGAGATAAAAGCAGAACCAAGCTGCTCCGCCTGGGTAGGAGCCTGCTGTCTGACGTAGTTGGGTGGGCCACATCACAGCACTGCTGTGGAGCGGTGCCGCTCCCGTGCTTCCTAGGAAAGAAAGCCCAAGGTCAGAAGGTAGTTTGGAGCTCTCAACTCACATGCCTAGGAGAGGGGCAGAGTCGCCCACACAGGCAGGAGGTGAGGAGGGCCAGGAGCAGGGATTAACAGTGCAGAAAACCAGGATTCAATGGGCCAAGCAGGAGAACTGCAGCCACTGCTGTGAGGGCAACGAGCTGCATGAACCCTGTCCAGGGATAGGGAAAAAGGAAGAGGGCGGCACGCCTCCAGCCCAGCCCACCCCACCCCCACGCGCCATCAGCAGGACACAGAACTTCAAAACACAGCATGGCCTCTGTGCCAAGAAACCAGTGGCTGTCAGGGAACAGGGAAGGTGGCGCATAGCTGCTTGAGGATGCCTGGGTCCCTCGGCCCTGGTCCCAGACCAGCTGTCTCCCCCATCACAAACACCCAGGGGACTCTTCTGACACAAAGTGTATAGCAAAAGCTATGGATTTTAATAAAGCCTATCCCACCTGGTCTTGTCACCTTCTGTGTCCTGGTCTTGTGGATGCCTGAGGTTTGCTTCTCGAGCCCATGCCTAGGGAATCCTCCAAGTTAACCAAGCAGGGTTTATTATTTTTTTGTTTTTATGAGTTGTGTCTTTGAATTAACCTTTAAAGTTGTCAGCAGGTCTGGAGGAGGCACGGTGGGCACCCTGTCAAGTCCTGGAGTTGGCACCATCTGTGGCTGCTTGGCTGAGTCCCTGTAGCTCCTTCTCAGACCCAAGGAGGCAACAGACAAAATACAAAGGAACTGAAGCAAAGTTGAGGAGATGAAAGATGATTGACAGTCCTGAGATGCAGCCAATGGGTGAGGTTGGCCACACCCCCAGGGCTGGTGACACCATGGTAGGGGCTGCTCTGTCCCCCAGTGTAAAGAACAAGGAAGGAGCTATAGCTGCCACAGCCATGGCACCAAGGAGCTGGCTGCATGGGACAGTGTACCCTGGTGGGTGGCCCTCTCCTGCACATACTTGACTTAACACAGTGTAGAAGAAGAGGTGGAGAGAAGGTTGCAGATGTGGAGGACAGGAAGAGGGGCCAAGAGTTCAGAAACCCAGCACGCTAAGTGAAACCCCTAGAGCCCAGCATTATGCTCAGGATGTGTATGGGAGGAAGGCCAGCAGTGTGCTGAGGGCTCCTGAGACCTGGGGCAGTGACCAGAGGGCAGCAGGGTGGTGGTCACTGGGGAGGGAGAGGCACATGCCTGAGAGCACCCACAGCAGACACAGATGCCACCATCTTGTGCTCCTGTGAGTGATGATCCATAGCTTTTTTTTTTTTTTTTTCAGAACTGGGGATTGAACTCAGGCCCTTGTGCTTGCCAGGGAA
>NDGN011552915.1:0-16040 GCA_002564285.1 Tympanoctomys barrerae | reverse complement strand
AACTCAGGCCCTTGTGCTTGCCAGGGAAGTGCTTATTCTACTGAGCCATCTCTCCAGCCCCTCTCTCTCATTTTTGTTGTTTTGGTTTGCTTTGGTTTTTCATTTTGGCATGGTTTTTTTGGTTTGTTGGTTTGTTTTTGTTTTTGTTTTTGTTTGAGATAAGGTATCAACATGCAGTCTAGGCTGACCTTGAACTCCGCAGTGTGGCCCAGGCTGGCCTCAAATTCACAGAGATCCCCCTACTTCAGCCTCCAGAGTGCTGGGGTTCCAGGCATGCACCACCATATTTGGCAACTTTTTGCTTTTCTTGCATGCATTGTGGAGTTGCCCACTGTGTCTTTCATCAGCTCTGTCAGTTTACTCAAAAAATAAATGAACACTGCACCCCAGAAGCTGTGGCAGTGGCAGCACCAGGACAGAAGTCTGGGGCAACAGTATTTTTAATTTGGCCCATGCAGAATGTTAAGAATAAAATGTACAAAACAACCCTACAGCCTCTGGCTTTTTTAAGAACACACACAGCAGGCAGGCCCTGTGCTCACCCTGTGGTGCCCAGCAGAGGTGCTGGGCAGCCAGGTGAGCTGGGCCCTGGGAGGAGGCCCCCCTGCCCAGCACTCCCAGCCCAGGCCGCAAGGTCACTTGCTTCTCTGGCCCCACTCCTGTCCCCCTCCTCTTACAGTTCCAATTACAACTTTGGTCACCAGGAAGGGTACCTTATGAGCAATAACTCGGTGATCAGTAGAGAACTGAAGGAAAGGCTCAGCCAGCAGGAGTCCAGGGAATATAGCAGGAGCAACAGCAGGCCCTGAACAAAGCCATCCACAGAGGCCGGGGAGCTGGCTCAGTGGAATAAGCGCTTCCTTGGTAAGCACAAGGCTCTGAGTTCAACCCCCAGTTCCGCAAAAACAAACAAACAAACAAAAACAACAACAACAACAAAAAGCCACCCACAGTACCAAGCCCTAGCCCAGAGAGCAAGACCACTCACTGGAACCCACACCCTCCACCCTGCAGGGTGCCTGCTTTGGGGGGCTGGCCTGGGGCCTCTGTAGCCTCAGGCATCTCTAAAACTCTACAGGTGGCCAACCCATGAGCCACTTCCCCTGTTTTTAATGTTATAATATATTTTTAAAGCACATTTTGCCAGGTATAGAGGCACACATTTATAATCGTAGCACTCCAGAGGCTGAAGCAAGAGGATCACTGTGAGCTCAAGGCCAGCCTAGGCTATGTAGTGAGTTTGAAAGCCAGGGAAACACAGCAAGACCCTGTCTCCAAAAATCAAAAAAAGAAAAAAGCACGTTATGTTACCTACATTCACTACTGATGTTCCACACTTTATATGCAGCCCAGAATAACTCCTCTTCACTCCTTGGGAGCCCCAAGGTCAGATGCCCATGAGCAAAACTCAGATGCGCCGTGCCACTGCGACTTACAGCAAACAGCAAGGGCTGTCTACACGGACACTCAAGGCAGCTGTGGGCATGGCACTCCAGCCCTGTCAGGCTGCTGGCTTCCAGGTGACAGGTGAGCAGGTCACCTAGAAGCCTCTCATAGCACTTTCGAACCCTGTAGGGAACAGCAGGTTGTGCTCTGTGGAGCAGCTCAGAGGGTCTCTTGGGCAGAACAGGGGTTCAGGGATTCACAGCCCCTGGATTGATGTCAGCCCTAGGGCTCTGCACCAGGCTGGCTGGGCTGCCCTCAGAGCTGCAGCCAAGATCCTGGAGGGACCCTTGCCCCAGACAGGGACCCACATTCAGGTCAGCCTCCCCAGGGCTCCCCACACCCACTAACCTCTGCACTTTGACCTTCACCTGCTTCCCTCATCCCCCACACTAGGGCAGCCTGCACTCCATAATCTGACTTCTGGTCTGGAGTGCTGCATTGTGCAAGGTGTGCAACCCTCCCTACATCTAGGTGTGTCTCCCTAATAAAAAGAACATTTGTCATTCAACCAATCACTTCCATTAGGCGAGGACAATGGCCTAATCAGAAATCAATCTATGGGAAGTTTTCCTGCATCAGCACAGTGTGCTTCAGAAAGCCCAGAATGGTGTGACACACACACCCGTCATCTGGGCACTCTGCCACCAGAACCTGTGTCCTGGTACCAGTGCCACCTGCATCCTATACTCTGCTGGGTGCCAGCTGTGCCTGTCGATGGCTGGTGGCCCAAGGAGGCAGGAGGATCAAAAGTTCAAGCCCAGGCTGTGCAGCTTAGTGACTATGGGGGACTCAGTCTCAAAAAAGTAAAACAGGGCTGGGAGGTAGCCAGTGGGAAGGCCCTGAACTCAATCCCGAACTTTCAAAAAAATTCCACCACGCTGAGGGGGGCCTGCTGGGCCTTCCTGCCTCCATTTCTCCACCCTTACAGTGGGAGGAGCTGCTCCCCTTATAGGGCTACTTTGAAACTTAATGCAGTGAACACAAAAAATACTTCAGAGATGCAATTATTGGAGTCATTTCTATAAAACAAAAAGCAAAGCCTAGGTTATAAAGCAGGGGCAGCTTAACATGAGTATAGGCTTGGAAAATGTTCAAGTCAGCCAAGGGGCTCAAAGGAAAGCAAGAGGGTCCCACAGGTGTTCTGCACAGTGCCCCACACTTGGCATAGCACCTTGCTGCTGGTCCCAGCAGGGAGACAGCACTTGGGTACAGAGTAAGGCAAAAGCATTGCCTGCCACAGCCATCACTACAACAACCACCAGTGACTGCTATCGTTTAATACATATTTCCTTCTATACCTACTTTCAAAAAAGAATTCAGTTTGGGAGGCTAGGCAGGAGAATCACTGTGAGTTTGAGGCCAGCCTGAACAACATAATGAGACTATCTCAAAAAACAAAACAAAGAACTCAAACAAACAAAATGAAAGGAAAAAGAAAGAGAAAACAAAGGCATCCAGGTGATCTCCAATCATGACACATGGTTCTTGGAGCACCCAGCTTCAGCTTTGAGTCCCAAGCACCACCAAGTGCCCTGGCCAGGACAGTATCTAAGGTCACATCCTGAAAAGCACTCTCATAGCTCCTAACTCACTGCCACTCCCCACCCCCTCATTTCACATGGGGATGATTGGGCAGTGGCGCCGGCACTCACAGCCAGTCATGTCCCCTAGCTTTGTAGGACAAGCGCCACCACAGTTACCACCAACTTCCTTCTCCATCCCCAAAATACACTCAGATGTGCTAGGGTTACCAGCATAAACACCACCCTGGGTTTGACAAAGATAATTGGAACACAGCAGGTTCTTCTAAATAACCAAGCGAAAGACAATCCAAAGGTAAACCTCCATGGCTTTTGCCCAAAATGCAACATTTTGAAATAACTTAGAATTAGTCCCAAAGTTCCAGGGAAGTGGTTTGAGGAATGATGGGTGGTCCTAGTCATTCTGCTTTATAGTTTGGCACGGCTCATTAGAACTCTAACATTCTTTGGTTAACCAAGAGTAAAACCTCATTAAGTTTTTCAGCAATGTTTATAGAGTCAGCTCAGCTGTCCAAAAAGCTCTCAATGAGAAGGCCAAGCAGGCAGTCACACATGGCCCAGCCTGGCCCGTGCCCTGCTGTATGAATGTCCAGGAAATCACAGAAGTTTCCATGAGGCTGAAAGGGTCAGGGGCATGGCAAGGGTGCCACTGCTTAGCAAGAGGTGTCCTGGGGTGGGGACGAAGGCTAACATCTGGTGTATTAAAGGCTGTAGAACAAAGCCATCAGTCAGTGACAGGATGAGTGGACAAGCTGAACAGCACTAATTGTAGGACAAATGAATTGGGCCAGGTAACCAACACTAACCTGTCAGGAATAAACAGGATCAGACCAGTTAGCCAGCTTGCTGGGGTAAACAGGATTGGACCAGTTAATGCCATTCTCCCTGACAAGCAAAACCAAACATAACAAACCACAGTGCTTGGTCTTTGGTTTCTCCTTTTCCCTATCTATAAAAGGACTCTGATATTTCCTGCCCACCTCTAATTTGACCAAGGATAAGATTCAGGCTTTTCTCAGTGGGAGCCTGGGATCTTAGTTTACATCTGGCTGTGCCCATGTGTGACATCACCCAGACAGGTAACTCAACCTCTCTGTCTCCACAGAGCAATTTTCTGCAAAGCCCAAGTGGGGAGTAAGACTGTGAGACACAAGGCAGACACCCACCACTGAGGAGCCCCGGAGCACAAGGGAATGTGCCTGAGCAGATCCTCTTCTGGGACGCTCCTTTCCCACCTTCAGAACAAAACTACTGCTTTCCACAGGCTTGTTGGCCCTGCGCGTGGGACAGGGTAGCCGCTTTTCTACGGAGGCACACAATCTCTCCACAGTCCCACTCTCTAGCACTGTCTGCCCAGCCTGGCCATCCAGCTTGATGAACCACAGGCACACATAGGTGGGCCAGATGCAGGCTCCCTGAAATACCACTTGTCAATCACATAGCTGCTTCCTGAGACAATGTAACCCAGAAGACAGCTACAGTGGCAGGCAAGTAGACACAGCCAGGGAGAGTTTAGAAACTGCAGAGATCCCTGTGAAACTTGTAACCTGGGGATCCCTGAAGAGCAGCCTCCAAGTGGGCATCTCAGTCTGCTGGGCTGCAATCTCTGATCTGGCCGCCACCACCCTGGCCAGCTTGCTTCCCACTAGAAGCCCCTGCCCCAGCCTGGGACTGTGGCTCTAGGAGGTGACTAGATCTTTAATACGGGGAAAGCCACTTATCCCTCCACTCCCTCTCCCAGCTAGAAGCCACACTTGCCCTTTGCAAAAAATTGCCAGGAAGAAGCCTCCTTAGATAAGACTTTTTGCATAGTGCATTGAAAGTCTCTGAAGCCTTTTGTGAAAACATTTTCTCTATTCCACACAACTTCCCCCAAAGTTTACAAAACGGGATATGCACATTTTTTATCATGGTTTAACAGCTATTAAGCCTCTCCTAAGTATCCAGGGTGCACTGCCCAGGGTCCTGGGGCTGGGGGTTGGTGTCTGGTTACTGGCTGGCCTGTCACCTGACCCAAGGGTGGCCGTTCTCCTCCATCACGGGTCTGCAAGCCAGTCACACCCGAACACTGGGCACCGTCCCCAGCCCAGGGCAGAGCCACCTGCAGCCCTCCCTCCACCCTGACCTCCCCGGCTGAGCAAGCAGAAAGTGGAACTGCCCCGGGGCTCCATGCTGGGCCGCGCTGCCTATTTCAGCCCCCAGCGCCTCCACATCAAGCAGGGTGACTTGTAGGCCTTGGAGCCTAGAGAGGCCGCGCCAAGTCCATCAGGAGAGTTCCCTAGGGTCGCCCCCGTCCTGGCCGCCGGTCCTCTCGCCTGGTCGCCCACCAGGCCCAGCAGCACTCGGGTCAATCCGGCCAGAGTCTCTGGCCTGCTGCGGGGGGCCGGGGGCCAAGGACCACAGGACAGCGGCGCAGCGGGGTCCTCTCCCTGCGGCGCAGAACCGACACACTGCAGCGCGGCCTGGGCACCGCCCTGGGCGGCGGGACACGATGGGGCGACCCCGGGCGGCGGGAGCGGACCCCGGCGACAGGCCCCGCGCGGCTCACCTGCGCCCCGCCCGCCGTGCCGTCGTCGCGTCCCTCGCGCGCCGTCCCCGCCCGGCCTGCGCTGGGCTCCAGTGGGCGCGCGCCCGCCCCGCCCGCCGCCTCGCCACTTCCTGTGCGCGGCCCCGAGTTCCGCCGGCGCGGGGATGGGACACGCGGGACGGCTGGGGACGCGGGACACGCGGGGCGGCGCGAGGCGAAGGTGGAGGCGGGGCAGGCTATGGGGCGGGGCCGGGAGTTGGTGGGGTTGCCGCGGGACCCCTCGCTGCCCTTGTCTCCACGTGACCCCATCCCCCACCCGCGGGGTCCAGAACCGCGCGTGCCGTGAAATTGTCCACAACCGCCCTGCCGACCACGCTGGGTCACACTGAGTCCTCATCCAGCTCTAGGAGACACCTGAGCCAGGGACAGCAGCCTCCCGTGCCCCCATCTGAAGTAGGCAGGGACCCCTCGGTGGGTCCCAGGAATAGCCACCCCAACCTCTTCCTACACCCTACCTCTGTGCAGAGGCGCCTGCTGGGATCCATGGGTCCAGCTGGACTTCCTGAGCCCGATGGATTTCATTCGAAAACTGTTTAGTATCCACAGCCTGGTACTGGCTGCTTGGGTCTCCTCTTGCGCCTCCTCAAAGGATTTCAGAAAATGCCTGGGGGGAAAGTACATGTTGTGGACTTCACCTTCGCTGACTCTTGAAATGAAGCCCTGTTGTGCAGTGTTGGTGGAAACCTAGTCTTTCAAAAGCCTTCCCCCTGCACAGCCGGACGACGTTGGTCATCAGATCTTGAGGTATAGGGTGCTGACTTGGTGCTCCCGTGATTACAGAGGAGATGAAAACAGCTCAGTAAACTCCAGCTCTGTTCATTAAATGTTTTTTTTCAAAAACGTTCATGTGGTAATTCTGTGTACACGGATACAACTTGATCTCTGAGACTGTTAAGTTAAAAAGCAATAAATACTCACTGATCCACTCTGTGTTACAAAATGTCTCTGCGGTTGTCCAGGAAGGGTCTGGAAGGGGTAACCTGAGACACAGAGCAGGGAAACTTGGAGTGGGCAGGGACAGGCAGCTGTGTCATAAATGTACACTGTACACTCACTTTTTTTTTTTGGTGGAACTGGGGATTGAACTCAGATCCTTGTGTTTGCCAGTCAAGCGCTTATCCTACTAAGCCATCTCCCCGGCCCCTCACTTTTTTAAACCAGTAAAAATGCACCTGCTTGGGGCTGGGGAGATGGCTTACCTGGCAAGCGCGAGGGCCTGAGTTCAATCCCCGGTTCTGAAAAATAAATTAAATAAATAAATAAAAATACACCTACTTATGCAGACCTTGGGCAGCATGTTGCTTGTGTTGCTCAGGACTTGGTCTGGATGGTGTGAAGCTCCTCAAGATAATCTAATCTTGGTTTGATTAGATCTTCGGGCAGGATCTGTCCCGGAACATATAAACATTTGAGTAAACACAGACAGGGCACTTGGATGGCAGCCACCAGCTTACCTCCTCCCCGCTGTCCAGAGGCCGTTCAGGCGCCTGGCCCTGAGAATGGCTGGCTGGCACCCTATGTGTGCTTAGGGAAAAGGTATGAGGATCTGTGCCCTGGCCACTACCAGCTGCAGCAGAGCCTTGGCCTGGCACTCTTCAGTTTCTTCTCATGACCCAGTGATGATGTTTGCCTCCTAGAAGAGAAACTGGGATTCCCCAGCTTCCCAAGTTAAAAATAGGGGGAATGGGGAAGCACTGACCTCTTGTATTATTCATATAGGGAGGGCTCTCTGCCAGGAAGGAGAGGAGAGTGGCACAGGTACCTACTTTGCAAATGTGCCAAGCTCCTGCTGATGTTGGTGTTAATCTTCAGCATGAATTTTGTTATCCCATCTTATAAATCAATAAACTGACCCTGAGCAGTGCCCACTACCTGCCTCTAAGGCTAAAGGGGCCTTTCCAGCTCTAAACTACCTTTGTTGGAAGATCTTCCTGACCAGCCTCACCCAAGGCCCAAGGGTGGGGTCCGGACATTGGACAAGTTGGGGAGGGAGCAAGCAATGGCCACAGGGAGGCCTCCCAGGGCAACTGGACTGGGACATCAAAGGGACTGAGGGCCAACCCTCGGTGCCAGCCTGTGACCTTAGGATAGTACATTTCCCCTGTTAGTTTCTTTTTTGTAAAGAGAACTGCACACTGGTCTTCCCAGTCCCCAAGGGTGTGCCCAGAGAGACTGGAGCCTGGATAATTCGGGTATGGTCAAGCCTCAGGCAGGCTTCCTCCAAGTGTAAACATCTACCAAACTCTAGGTGACTGAATTGGAAAGCATCTGTGTGGGCATGGACTGTGAATAGAGGCGTTGAGATTGGTTTTGCTTTTTGACCTTGGAGACAGGATCTTGCTATGTATCCCAGGGTGGCCTTGAACACTCCCTGATCCTCCTGCCTCAGCTTCCTAATTGCTGTGACTACAGGCACGCACCACCACACCCAACTAGATCTTTTTGATTAACACCTTATAGGGAAACAATGATAACAAGCATGATTTTGTCAGGACATGGATTATTTTAAACATGAAATCCACAGAGGCAAACATTTACAAATGGGATTTTTCACAGTGACAACACTGGAACCCCAGGGACGCACAAAGATCTGCCCTCGGGGATGCGGCCACACATCCAGCAGCCAGCTGCAGGCACCAAGGTGACTCAAGGAGGATAATGGAAAGAAGCCACAAAGCCAGACCCTGACTAGAGCAGACCCTACCAGCATCCTATGTCCAGCTGTGAGGGCCAGGTTGAGTGCAGGCTGCAACTCCTGGGCCAGAGGAGACTGAAGACAGCATGGTGGCTGCAGGTTACCCTGGACCTGAGGCTGTGCAGCTTCATTCCTGGCCTCTCCTTTCAGTTCACAGCCATACAGGTCACAAACCCCCGGCACCCCACCCCACTCAGCGCCAGGCCCTGGAACCATGCTGGACCTGCTAAAGACCCTCACCCCACTCAGTGAGAGATGCTGCCTCAGTTAGGCTTCTTGGCCTCACACCCCATAGTCCAAGCCAGTGGGCCCAGCATTTGCATGCTGTTCTGACCAGAGCACAACCCTCTCGTGTCCATGGGAGTCAGGACCAGAGTCCCAGCTGCTAGGGAGATGGGGCCACTGGGATCAGTTCCAGGTGAGAATTCTGTTCCTCTAGGGAAAGCCCCACCCCTCCCCTGCCCAGGTGTACACTCACACACAAGCAGAAACTATTTATTTGCACAACTACTTCTTCAAGCTATTTTCTGGGGTTAACGTTGTAGACACACAAACTATTTCTAAACCATCATGTTTTCAGGGTGCATAGCAGAGCTGTAACACTTCTTACCCACCCAGCACACAATTCAGGTCCTGAGAGGTCGGGAAAGAAGAGCCTGGCCCTCTCTTCCAGGGTCAAGGGGTGAGCCAGCAGTGCCAGGAGGTGGTGTGGGAGACAGGGCCCCTGCTGTCCTGGGCTTGGAGTTCAAGGTGGGGGTGTGAGAACATGGCAGGCCCAGCCTGGGATGGTGTCCTCTGACTCTATACCAAGAAGTTTCTGGAAGCAGAGCCACAGAGCAACTCACTAGTCCCCAGAAGTCACCACAAGGAAAAAAACACCAGGCCACCAGTGAGCTCATGGCAACCACTTGCAACTGCTAGATGAGTGGCTTGGGGTCCTGCCCTGTGCTGTGCTTCTCAGCAGTAGATTTCTCCATGCTGCACTAGCATTGTTATACTATGTTACATGCCTGTCCTCCTGCATCCCACCTGAGTCTGAGGGGTCACTGATCCAGGAGCCAGGGACCCACATCTGTGCCGTTGTTTTGCTGACTCCATGGCTAGCACTGTTGCCTGCATACCAGTCTGCGCTTCATTTTCTTTCTGGTCAGGGCCCAAGACCAGTGGAAGCATCTGTGGACACACACTTAGGGAGTTCGCTTTGGGGTATCTGTGAAATTCTGTCTGCACAGCCATGTCCCAGGGACCTCTACTGTCTTCTCCTTGGGGCTGCTTTGCTCAGCTCTTAGCCCCTTGCCCTATGTCTCTGAGCTCCTGGCACTGTTGCCTGCTTCTCCTCTGGGCATTTCTCTCTCTCTACCCATAGCCCTGGGATTGCAGAAGCCTTCCTATTCCAGTCTCACTGGGTCTGGGCCCCGGACAGCACCTGGCTCCCAAAAGGCTCCACCCCCTTATAGGCAGAGGACGCCTCAAGAGAGCAGGCTCAAGGGACAGGCATTTTCTTAATTTGTTTGTGTTACATGTTCTGTTAGTGCTGTGTAGTCAAGTGCCAGGGCTGGGGCTTCCACAGGGCTGACACTGTCTCTCCTGGGACTGGAGGGCTGAGGCCAGAGTGTCACACTGGGTCCTCCCTGAGGCCTCCCCCATCTTGGCTTGCAGTTGGGCAGCTGGCCTCTTCTCCCTGTGCCCCCGGGGACATCCTTCTGTGCCCTACCCTCTTCTTAGGACATAGTCATGTGGGATCAAGGCCCCCCTGGTGGCCTCATTTTAACTGTGTTACCTCATTAAAGGTCCCAGCTCCAAATACAGTCACATTCTCAGGTCCTGATGTTCCGACTTAAGGTGTTGGTCCCCACTGCTCAGAAGACAGATGTGTGTTCTCTCTGCAAGAAACACAAATTGCTCAGGGGCTTTTCAAAAAACATTGCAAAGTCCTCAAGCAAGGCAGGAGGTGCTTCTCCTTTGGCTTTGCTCTCTACCCATAGCCCTGGGGCTGCACAGCCCTTCCCATTCCACCCTTGCTGTGTCCTGAGGAGTGGGAGCCACCAGTTCTTGGGCCAACCAGAGACTCTGCTGTGGCTCCTCGCTTGCCCCACCTCCTGGAGGGGAATTGAGAAGGAACTTGGGGTCTGGTAGGAAGAGAAGGCATGGGTCAGGGAGATGGCTCAGTAAAATAAGCATTTGCTGGGCAAGCGCAAGGGTCTGAGTTCAATCCCCAGTTCTGCAAAAAAAAAAAAAAAAAAAAGCAAAAACCTAAAGTTTAAGATCCTTTGGTTCATGAGCGTGATGATTGGGTGTTCATGCCTTATTCATGAGATGTGCCTCCCTCTAAACCTTTTTACGATATGGGCATATTATCCGTCTGACTTGAAAAAAAAAAGGAAGAGAAGGCAGGTGCAGGGACACAGTGGCCAGCTCTGAAATGCAGGAATACCATTCTGCCCCACTCACAAACTCATGTTCCAGGCCCCGTGGCTCAGGAGCCTGCTGGACACTCATGCTAAGCGACCTGGCAGTGGCCACAGCATCTGTTGTTGAGTGGGAGAGAGGTAGGCAGAGCAACAGCCATGTCACTGCCTGGGACCTGAGCAATGCTTGGTCCCTTCCTGGCCTAAGCTTCACCATGTGTTGCCCCGTGGCCTTGAGGGGGCTGCACTATCAGATGAAAGGGCAACCCCCTGGGGTCTATCCATGCCTCAAGGCCAGGAAGCAGAGGGCAGCTGCACAGGTTGGCTCCCCAGGGCCCCATGAGTGCCAGGCGACGATAGCAGAGCTCTCGCCCATGGACTCCTGGGAAAGCCAACTGCGCCCCCATAGAGCTGAAAGGCTCCTGCTTGACCTTCGAGACCTAGAGGGCTCAGCTTAGTGGAGATTCTGGAATACTGTCCTGGATGGGCACCAGGTTTGGATTTGAAGATGGCCCTGGGGCCCAGCGCTAGTAAGCCCTGCTATGCCCTGGACCACCACTCTGATCTACGTGGTCAGTGGGTTATGCCAAGGAGCCTTCTCTACAGCTTTTGCCCTGGCTTCTTGCTTTAGCATAAGCCTGGTCCAGCCTGGCCCGTGTCCACTGCTGCAGACTCACTCCCTGCCTCCCCTTCCTGGTCACATCTGTTCCCAAAGATGCTAGCTACAAGGGCCCAGGCTGAGTCTCTGAGGTCCTGTCCAGTGTCCCTGTTGTTCTGTCCCCTGCAGACTCCTGAGTTCATGCCCTCCATTACCTGGCTCCACCCCACACCCCAGCTCTGCAGGGCTGTGCACATGGTTCCTGACCTGACCTGCTCACCAGGTTGCACAAAAAAGTCCCCGGAAGTCCTGGCTCCTCCCAGGCTCTCACTGCCCTTGCTCTAGGCCCTCTGGTGCCACACAGAGAAAAGTCATAACCAGGGAGAGTCCTGTCTCTGTGCTGTCCACAAACGGAGATTGAGGCATTCAAAGGGAAGGGATTTTGAAAGCACTTGTGTATTGGGTGCTGAGCTCCTGGCCACACTGAGATGCCTCCTCTCACAAGCTGCTGTTCCTCCATCATCACCCTGGGGCCGCAGTTGATGGACAGGAGGGTGAAGCTGCTGCCTGGCAGCCAGGGAATCTGGATGGGGTGAGACCAGCTCATGGCAAAAGAACCACCCAGTCAGCCCAGCCCATTGTCCACCTTCAACTGGAGCAGGACAGCATGGCTTTATGCCACTCAGCTTGATGGCAGTGGGGGCTGTGGCTATGGACGTCAGAGGCGCAGAAGTCAGGCAGACTGTGCTTGCCCAGTGACAGAGAGACAACGCTTGCCATTTCACAGATGGCACAAGCTGAGGTCTCTCAAGTCACTGAGAGTATGTCCTGCATGACCTTGGTGTGCATGACCTTGGTATAGGGACGGGTGTGTGCAGCCCAGCTGTGTGGTAGGGTCAGCCATGGCTCTGGGACCGGGATGCATAGGCAAAGGGACATGTCCAGGGCCTGTGAGTGACAGCTGCAGAGTGACCCTACTGTTCCCATGTGGTAAGGCCCAGGGACACCAGGACCAGTCCTCTAACTCCAGGATGAGGCCACCAATACCTCTCAGCTTAAGTGCTAGGTGCAGAGCTTTGTCACAAACAGTGTCATCTGTCTTCTTTTCTGCCTCCTGGAGAGACACTGCCTATAGCACCCTGGGTGGCCTGTGTTAGCCATACTGCTATCATCCAGCCATGTGTTTTGTGCAAGGTTTTTTGTTTGTTTTTTATTTGTTTGTTTGTTTTTCAGTGCTGAGGATTGAACTCAAGCCTTCACAATGAGCTGCGTCACTACTGCTTTTTATATTTTATAAATAAAAAATTTATTTGCTAAATTGCATAGGCTGGGCTTGAACTTATTGTGACCTTCCTGATTCAGCCTCTCAGAGTGCTAGGATTCACTGCTTGCCTGGAAATCCTTGTTCTTTCTTCCCTGTGCCCCTCTTGAAAGCTGACCCTGCGCAGGCCTGAGGTAAAGCCGGGCTGCCCCTCCTGCCCTTGTTGGATAGAGGCCCACAGGGTGGAGACCTTCTGCTCTCTGGGATCTGTCCCAGGCTAGTGATCTGCAGGTCCATTTGACAAGGTTTCTGTTATCATCACTCTGACCTAAGGTTGGGAAGAGACTCCCCCAAGTGCTCTTCCCAACTATCGAGGCGTGTTTGCCCTTCCAGGTGACAGCCAGGTGACCGTGTGAGGATTTCCACAATACTGTCAGCACCCACCAGGCTCTGCGCTGTTTACTTGATGTGCACTCTCTTTGTTTGTTTGGTGTTACAACTTACTGCACATTAATGGAATAAATGAAATTGCTGAGGGAATGTTCAAAATACTTGAGGACTATTTTCAAGCCATCTTCTCATGGAAACTGCAAAGCTCATTATAAATAATTATCTACTTACTAAAATAATCAACAGTGCTTCATGGGTATGAGCTCCTCTGGGTGTCTGTGGTGAGGAAACCTCATCCCCAGCCTGGGCTGAGTGGTGGGCAAGTCTCAGTCTCTCCACTGGTCCCCAGGGGCAGAGATCAGGTCACCTCTCATCTGCTCTCCCAGTCCCTTGCTTGCCCCTCGCAGGGTTCCAGCCTCCAACCTCTCCTCTCCCCACCCCAGAGAGAGCTGGGGAGCCCCCCATACTGCTTCTGAGCCATGGCGATCTGACACCATGCTGCTGGACCATCACCCCAGGTATGCACAGGGTTCGTACCCCAACTCTGACACACAGCTGTGACCCTCTGCCTGTTCCATGCCTCCCTGGGTGTAAGTCCTCATGAGGGCATGGGGGGGGTAGGAGAGACAATGCCCCACTTCCCAGGACAGAGGTCAGGAGGGAGAGCTGAGGGTGGGTCTCTGACTGTTGCTCCAGCTCCTTCAACACCAAAGCTCAGCAATGGTGCTTAGGAGTCAATGTTCCCCTTTTCAAGTCCCCAGCGTGGTGGCAGGAAGAGCTGCTCCAGGCCAGGTGCCATCAAGGCCCTAGCATGATGGCACAGTTTACCAGCCCCCCACCCCCAGAGCTGCACAACTAAACCAGAAAGGAGCCTGGCACCCATATTTAATACCCAGGGTGTTCTGTGCTGCTCCAGTTTGAGAACCACTGTGACAAAGGTTCTATCTTTCAATACAAGCATGAATAAATTCACAAACCTGCACTCCAGGGTAGTATAAGGAAAAAAGGCCGTGCCTTTCGCCATGATTTTTAACTATCAGCCCAGATGTCCGCCTTGGGCCCTGCCTGGTCCTTGAGCCTTTACAAATGTCCAACAAAGGGCCTTGTGGCTACCACAACCCAAGCTAAACTTGCTATCCCCAGGTTTGGAGCTGAGGCCTGGCTCATGGTGTCTCTTCCTTTACTCAAAAGTCATTAATCACCAAACCATCATGGGCCCCTCATGACCTTCTGGAATCCTAATTACTTCTCAAATAACATCAACATATAAATTAGAAGCCAGGTATTGTGGCACACACCTGCAATCCTAGTACCTGGGAGGCTGAGGCAGGAAGATCACCTTGAATCTTCCTAATTTTTTTTTCTTCAAAACCAGGGATTGAACTCAAACCCTTGTGCTTGCCGGGGAAGCACTTATTCTACTGAGCTATCTCCCCACCTGCAAGATCACCTTGAGTTCATGGCTAGCCTGGGTTACATAGCAAGACCCTGTCTCAAAAAGCAAATGCAAAAAAAAAAAAAAAAACAAAAACAAAACAAAAAAACAACAACCCTATAACTCAGTTTCCAAAAGTAGAGCCTTGGGAGACACGTTCAACCCATGGCACCAAGTGTCTGAAGCAAAGTCTCAGTCTCGGGGAGGGACTGGGGGACAAAACTGTACTCTGTCCCACCAATGGCCAGGCCACCAGCCCTGCCAGCAGCTGTCTCAGTGCCAATCTACTTCATCGCTCCCAAAGAACGAGCTTTCTACATTGATTCCGGACTCTTCGTCCATGCCAGCCCCTACCACCAGGGGGCGCAGAAGACTTCCCGCTCACCCCCCCCCCCACCCCCCATCTTGCTCCGGCCCTGTGTCCAGGCCTCCTCCAGCTGTGGCTTGTCCCTGAGATTCTAATGTGCCAGTGCCACGTCTGGGCCCAGCCTGCCTCTGTCACACACAGCAGCGTATGTCTGGCACAGGACTCCTGGGGCTCCTGTGAGGACAAGTCCTGGGGCTAGCACCAGGTTGAAGGACGCTCCCCCAGAGCCCAGATGTGCCTGTAGCGATGGCAACACCACCTTGTCTCCCCTCACCCTCTTTACCTTAGCTCTACTTTACAAATTACCCCTTGTACAATTATATTTGTGTTTTCAGGGTTACAAGTGCTAAAGAAAACCAGCTTTGTACAGCTAAGAAGCCAACTGCTGGCGTCAGCTACTGCAGGGAAAGAAGCCGGATAGACGCTGGCGAGCCCTAATCAGCAATCTTCCTTAGCCTCTCAGAGCCTGGGACATCTGAGGTCTTCGGATAACAAGAGCCTGGGCTAGGGACTTGCCAACCTTGTTCTTTAATTTAAAGTGAACTCATGTTTAGTGTTCAGGGAGCTAATGTGTTTTCTAAAGAATTACAGGAATTGGCCCAAGAGAAGAAAGTTGATTGTTGTCTGGAGAAAATTCTGGCAAAAGAGAAAGAGACAGGTGAGGAGACCTTGCTAGACAGAGCCCTCCTGCCTGAGGCCTCAGGACTTTCTCTCGTCTTTGCTACCTGGGCTCCCTAAAGGGGTTTGTCTGGGGACAATGGAGGTTTCCAGTCTTCTCCTAAATATGCCCCATCTCCTTCCCATCAACTGTCCCTGGAGTATTGGCTTTTGAGAGGCGAGCAGACAGGGTCCAGCAGTGCAGGACGTGGGAGCGGAGTCCCTGTTTCTCAGTAAGCACTGTCAGGTCCACAGCGCAACCTCAGACAAGCAAGTGCTTCTCTCAGAGTCAAGGAAACTTCCTGACTCCAGTGCTGCGCTGGTCTTCAGAGGCCAGAGTCTTACAGGGACACGCGAGAAACAGCAAGCGGAAACACACAGCGAGGGCACAGCGCCTCCGGACCCATCTGTTCACTTTCATGTTTATTAGAACAAATATAAATAGCCTATCAAAGCCATGGTGCTATGGATATTGTTCTGCAGGGGGGAAACTAACACATGCTTATCCACCTAAATTTTAAAAGTAAACAAATTATGATGCATAGGATAATTGGGTAAAAAATAATTTTTAAATGATGAAGAAATAAAGTGAGAAATGCAGCCTGTGCCTTTGGGTTACTGCACACCTTTACTGAAAGCTCCTCCTCCGAAAGCT
>NDGN011552913.1:10395-27120 GCA_002564285.1 Tympanoctomys barrerae | reverse complement strand
AAAAAAAAAAAAAAAAAAGAATAAAGAACAGAAGCAATCTGAGCTGTATGACAAATTGCCTTGCAAAAGGGATAATGGAACAAAATATATGTAAGTATTCATTTAGAAAATGTTGAATGAGGGTTGGAAAGATAGGTCAGTGGTCTAAGCATCTGCCTGCCAAGCACAAGATCCTGGGTTCAATCCTCAGTACAGCATGCTGTGACTACCACAGAAGTCCAGGTGCAGTGTGTGGGCCACTGAAATTGGGAGTGTTGGCACATGCCTGTAATGTCAGGTCCTGGGGAGGCTGACCAGGAGCTTCACTATGAATCCAAGCTGAGTAGAGAGACCATGTACCAAATACATAAAAGACTTTTGTTTTAAAAATATTGAATGTAAGAGATAAACTACCTTGTGCTATCCTGTACTCAGATTAAAAGATATATTTTTAGGAAGTTTAGTGGGAGGTTTCCTACATTCAGTCTGAAGCCTACTAGTGGCAATACTTTTAAAAAGAGTAGATAATATGACTAAAATATACAAAAATTTAAATTGAGACCACATCTAAGTGAGTGATGATCTTTGAAGGAAGTTACAGGTATTTCTGTGGACTGATTCTTAATTTTGTCTAGTTACAGGACAGAAATTCTGTGCATTTCATGTCCTGACAAATGCACTACAGGACATAGCTCATCACTGAAAAGGATATAGTGTAAGCCCCCAAAAAAGTGTAGGAAGAAAGTGGCACAAAGTTTGCCTAAGGTAAAAAAATTTAAAAAAAAACTTAACTCCTGAAAAAAAAATCCTACTTATGAATGCTCATTTAAGTGCCTTATCACCTTTTAGTATAAATATTTCACCTATAAAAGTCAAATATCATTTTCCTTAGAATCACGGACACAAACTGTGTGAACATTTCAAAGCTATGTAAAAAGGCAGTTGGATTCCTCAGAAAAAGTGTTATTTACTTTTTATAGTCTAATATTGTCTTCAATTTGTAAGTAGCATGTAAGACAGCTTAGAGGAGGCACTTAAGCATGTCAACAAAGCAGAGAGCATTTATACCCATTTAAAAACTGTTCAAGTTATTCACTAGTGAAACAAAAGCCGCACCAGGATTAAAGAATTAAACTGTACAAATAGAGTTACAAGTAGATGTGTAGTTGCTCTAAGCATGAAAAATAGTGTCTTCAAAACTCATTTATTTTTAACAAAAATAAATGAATTGCTTAAAGTAGAAGGAATGTAGAGATAATGCAGAGAGGCCAAAAAATAACTGCATTCCTATAAAACACAGGAATTTGGAATTGTATGATGTTGCACTTGTATGTGAATTTTCAACATTTCATTATTAAATGTAGTGAATATTTAGGATAATGTAAAATGAAGCCATTTTACCTTGAAAAAATGAATATTTGAGATTTTAGAAAATATATTTTCATATCACTGTAATGCATGTGTCTGAATCCAAAAGGACAATTCTACTTAGCTTCAGTAAGTTTAAGGAATAATATCACAGTACTGCATCATGTCTAGAATGATACCTTAAGGAAATATTTTATTGTCATATGTTCCTACTCTTAAAAAGAATCACAGGACAATATAGCTCAAAACTTATTTTCCTTTATTGGAATTGCCTGCAAGATAATCTCTGGGGATAAATACTCTGACCTTCACCTGTAGCCTGAAAAGTATGTCCTGAGAAAGGATTTAATGAGCCAACATCCTTTTGTCCCTCTTGGGAGATGCTTTAATTATCTTTGCTTTATGTATTTGGGACACCTACATCATTCTTTCTTCATCTCTGCCCTGGAGATATGATGTCAGCAAAGTGTCTGTGCAGCTATTGAAAGTTTTCATTGGATCAGCAAGTAGGAGTTGAGGAAACAAATTTTACATTAGGTCACATTCTTTCAAACTCATGAGGAAGAACTATAAAAATAATACAAACTATATTTAATTTCCATGAAGGCTGGCCTATATTATTTAGTATTATATAATGAATACTAATTACTTGATCATTCATGCAACATAAAGTAATTAATTATTTGATATTGCTACTCAATATATCATACAAAATATATGAACAAAAAATATTTCTTGAATATTTTTCACTGGGCTTAATGCTAATGAACTGTTGCCATGGGCATTCTCAATGATAAGGTTATCAAAGTGGTTGCACTGCAGCAGGAACACAGCTCTAGGCTGCACTGCTTCTTCTTTAGAGTCCAAAGGAGGGAACTGTGTTATTGATGACTCAGTTCTCAAGCTATGTAGCTAGGCTTGAACTCTTTTAAAATCTTTACTCATAGACTACATCATGGCATTCTGTGATTTTCTCTTAGTTCTAAGTGTCTCTTACACATTAATTTCTCCTTTGTTCTCTCATCATCTCATGGCAATTAAATTACTAATACCTATGCTGAGCCACTTTCATATATTGAATTGAAGCCCCAACAATGGTTGTATGTACTGAAATCCCTTTGTAAAATTATGAATTATAAAAGGTAGACATTCTAGTCTGATAAATTATAACAATAAAATAAAGACACATAAAACAGTCCCATACATTGTCATCATAATGAGATTGGGATCATTCTCTTCTGCACTAGAATTCAGGTATGGATATGAACAAGTGGCATGATCCAAGTTCCTCCTGCATATCTGATTGCACATTACAATTTGAATAAGGTATTAGAGAATTTGCACCAGAGAGTGTAAATCAAAAAGATTTGAGGCTTGGGTCATCATTAATTTTCAGAACAGTAGGTGCATATACCCTAGTCAGGGGTACATTTCTCTAAAGAATAGAACATTATAGTGCTGGTCAGATAGCTCAGCAGACTGAAGTACCTGCTTAGGCAGAATGCATGGACAGGGGTTCAATCCCCAGCATACCAGGCTGGCTCTGCCCCCAGGGCACATTGAGACTGTTCATAATGGCATGTGCTTGTAATTCTAGTGCTTGGGAGGCTGAAAACTGGAGGATCACTAAAATCCAATCTGTGTAGTGAGACCCTGTAGACCTTGTAGTAAATGTACTAAAACCTAGAACATCATATAGAAATTCTAAATAAAGAATTCATGAATAAACGAATACAAGTCTAATTTTTTAGGGGTTGTGTTAAGGTGCCTTTTGTAAATTTTATCATAAAGAGAAAAAAATAACAATAAAATAGACTTTCAGAACAAGTTAGTAGAGAGTAACAATAATTAATACATTGTATACAGTTCTCTTCATAGTAGTTATTCAGGATACAAGACAAGACATAATACATTAAATCTTGTCCAAATAACATTAGAACAAACCTTTATTTTCAATGAACTAAGAGAAACTAGCTGTATAACTATATTAACTATCTTGTCTGTACATATAGGTTTTTTTTTCCCTTCCATCCTAGCGCTCTCCTCCATCCCAGTTTGTTTTTTCTTTTTAGTAGCCTCCTTCCAAACACAATATCTATAGCACATTTGGATCTTATTTATTCATTCAATTTTTCAGATTGGTGAAACAGATAGATGTTTACACAGCAGCTCTGATTTACTTCACTTATGAGTATGGTACCTAGTTGTACTCATTTACCTATAAAAGTCTCAAGTTTATCTATTTTATACCTGAGTAGTATGTCATTATTTTATTTAAAAAACTATATTTTTTATCCATTTCTCTATTGATGTGCATTTGGGTTGATACCAAAATTTAGCTATCACAAATTGTGTTGCTATAAACATGGGAACACCAATAACACTGTGGTATGATGTTTTGAATTCTTCTGAGAATATATCCAGAAGTGGAATAGCTGTGTTGAGTGAGACTTGTAGTCTTAGGTTTTTTAAAAGATATCTCCACACAGCTTTCCACAGTGTTTACACAAGTCTACACTTCCAGAAATAGTACAGAATAGTTCTTTTTTCCCCACAGCCTCTCTAGCATTTGTTATTCATTGACTTCTTGATGACAGTTATACTTTCTGGGATGAAATGGAATCTCGGTGTTGTTATTTAAATTATTTATTTATGTATGTATGTATTTATTTATTTATTTGGTATATGGTCTCACTATACAGCTCAGGCTCATAGTGATCCTCCATCTCAGTGTCCCCAGTGATGGGATTACAGGCATATGCCACAGTTCTTGGTTTTGGTGACCAGCACAGTGAGCCTGGGGCTTAGGGATCAGCATAGCATGAGGTACTGAGTATCAAACCTGGGTCATTCTGCTTCCCAGGCAGGCACTTAGACTGCTGAGCTATCTCCCCAATCATCAGTGTTGTTTTAATTTGCATTTCTTGAATGACCATTGATGTTGAACATTTTTTATATATTTATTTGCTATTTGTATTTCTTTATATGAGAAGTGTATATTCATGTCAGATGCCCATTGTTGAGGGTGTCTGTGAATTGTGGAGGTCTGATTATTTTCACTTCTTTTTACATTATAGATATAAGTCCTTTTAGGGACAGCTGACTATACATATATTCCACTCCATGGGCTGTCCCTTTACTTAATTGGTGATTTATTTGTGTGCAAAAGCTTTTTAATAAGGTGAGATCTAATTTGTTGACTTTTGTAGTATTTTGCATGCAGTCTAAGTTTGATTTATGAAGTCTCTGCCTATACATTTGGCTTCAAGATTTCTATTTTCTCCTCTAATAAATTTAATGTTTTTGTTTTAGTATTTAGATCTTTGATCCAGTTTAACTTTAGTTTAGTGCATGGTGTGAAATATGGATTTAGTTTTAGTCTTCAGCACGTGGAAAACCATTTTTTCCCTGTACCATGTCTTAAAGAAACTATATCCAAATGCACATATATGGCTCCTTTGTCAAAAATAGGTGACTGAGCCTGGCACCGTATGCTGCACTGGCCCCACCCTGGAATATGCAGGCCACTGAGACCAGGCATGGTGGCTCAGTCTTGTAATCCCAGCACTGGGGATGCTGAAAACAGGAGGATCATTATGATTCCAAGCTGCATAGTGAGACCCTATAGCAAATACGTGTTTTTTTAAAAAGTGACAGTACATTTGAGATCATGCCTTCATCTTCAATTTTCTTGTAATATCAAGTATTGGATTGGGTGAGATAAGGTGAGATATAATGTATTGATTTCATAGTGACTTGTCATACTTCCTGACTTGTTTTTGTTGACCAGAATTTCTTTTGCTAATCTAGGTCTTCTAGTTTCCAGTGAATTTTGTAATTCATTTCCCTAGTTTTATGAAATATCTCATACTATTCTGATTAGGATTGAATTAAAACTGTATGACAGTTTTTGAAGTATAGACATTTTCACTATGTTGTTTCTTCATATCTACGAACAGGTGATATCTTCACATATCCTTTTCTTTTTTTCTTTTTTGTATTTTTAGGGAAGGGTCTACAGGGTGTTCAGGGTCTCACTACTAGAACAGACTTATAGTGAAATTCCTGTTTACAGCCTCCCAAGAGCTGGGATTATAGGTGCACATGACCATGCCCAGTCTCAAGTGCCATCTCAGCACGCCTTGGAGGCAGGTCCAGCAAGGTATGCCCAAGGATCAAATGCCTGGCCCCTGCTTCTGCTTATAGGCATTTTAATCTGCTGAACTATTTGGCTGGCCCAATATCTTTCTAGAAATCTCTTCAATATCCTTTTTTAGATTGCTGTAATTTTCACTGTACAGATCTTTTACATTTTTTGTTATATTGATTGCTAGGCACTTCATTTGTTTAGATGCTATTATAAATGTTGTTTCACAAATTTCTCTCTGTGAGTTTATTGCTTGTGTACAGAAATGTTGTTGATTTTTTAGTGCTGATTTTGCAGGCAGGTACCCTAATGAATTTTGATATTCAATCTAAAAGATTCTTAGTGGTGTCTTTGCAGTTTCTATATAGATTATCATTTCATCTGTAAAAAATGATAACTTAAGTTCTTTCTTTCCTCTCTATGTTTTTTGTTTCTTTCTCTTGTCTAATTTCTCCGGCTAATATCTCTAGAGTAATAATGAATAGGCAAGTTCACAGTGAACATTCTTGCATTGCTCCTGATTTCAGAATGAAAGCTTTCAGTTTTTCACCATTTAGGAAGTTGTTAGCTGTTGGTTTGTCATAGATGGATTTTATTAGGTTAAGATGAAGACTTTATTTCAATTTTCTGCAGGATTATTTTTTATTGTGAATGGGATTTGGACTTCATCAAATGGTTTTTTTTCTGAATCTATAGAGAATCATGTGATTTTTTTGTTTTGGTTCTATTAACATGATACGTGACATTTATTGATTTGCCTATGTTGAACTATCTTTGTATCACTGATCTGAATCCTACTTGGTCATGGTGGATTATCTTCTTGATGATTTTCTACACTCTGCCATTATATTATTGAGATTTTGCATGTATGTTCATTAGGGATATTGCTCTGTAGTTTTATTTTTTGGTTGTGCTCTCTGATATGGGAGTCAGGTTAATACTTGCTTCCAGGAATGACTTTGGAAGTATCACATCTCTTTTCCTTTTTTTTTTTTTCTTTTTTTGAAATGTATTTAGGACAAGGTCTACTGGGTCTCACTATGTAGAGCAGAATCGGACTGATTCTCCCATTTTCAGCCTCCCTAATACTGGGATGACAGACGTGTGCCACAACACCTAGTCTCAATCACTGCCTTAGTGTGCCCCACCGGTTGGTATAGCACAAATCAAACCCCGGTTGCTGCACTTTGCCTAAGTAGGTGTTTTAGTCCACCAATCTATCTCACTGGCCCCTTTCAATTTAATTTTCTTAAACAGATTCAGCATTAGTGGCATTATTTCTTCTCTAAATTTCTTGTAGAATTCAACACTGTATCTCTGAGGGCCTGAATTTTTACTTATTAGTAATTTTTAATTACATTTTCAATTTCATTGGATTATATTGGTTTATCTAGAATTTTTATGTTTCACAATTTAGTTTTGGAAATTTCATTATGTCTAAGAATCTGTTTATTTCTTCTGTGTCTTCTTTCTAGACCGAATGTAAATTCTCATAACAGACATAAATTTCTCCCAAATTTCTGTAAGATTAATTGCAATTTCCCCAATTTTTTATTCATAATTGTTTGAATTTATATTTTAACCTTTGTCTTTTTGATGAGGTTAACTAATGGTTTATCAATTTCATTTATTCTTTCAAAGAGCAAACTTTTTGATTCATTGATTTTATGTACTTTTACTTAGTCTGTATTGCATTAATTTCTGTTTCCCTTTATGGTTTTTATTTTATAGAGAAAAAGAAAAATTGCACAAAAGTTCAAAACAAGATGATGGTAAATTAACAATGGATATTATATTGCATGTTGTTTTCTTCAAAGTTGTTGTTCTGATTTAAAAATATAGATATGCTAATCTGTCCAATCAATATAAGTACTAACTACAAACACTCTCAGGGATATAGGGAAAAATACACCTTCTCCCCTCTGGGTGGGACTGTAGACTGGTACAACTACTGTGAAAATCAGTGTGGAGACTTCTTTAAAATCTAGGATTAGAAGTCCCATTTGACCCAGCTATTCCCATTCTTTGTATTTTTCCAAAAGAACTGGAAGCATCATACCACAGCAACACATGTGCACGCACATTTCTAGCAACACAATTTGTGGTAGATAAATCTCAGAAATGATTCAAATGCCCAGCAAACAAGGAATGAATAAAAAGATGATATTTTTATAAAATGGATTACTATTCATCTATAAAGAATTAACATGAGGCTTTTGTAGGTAAATAAATGTAACTAGAGACAATATTTATAAGTGAAATAAATCAAAATCACATACATGAGCATCTTATTGTCTTCCTAGAGTAAGAAATTGAAAGAGTAAATAGGCTACAAAAGGTACAATAGATATTGTAAAAGAGGAAGTGCTAAAAAGAAAATAAAAACAGGGATGGGGAAAGAATAAAAGGATGGGGAATATATATATATATATATATATATATATATATAATGTCATGTACATAAATTTGGGTTGAAATGTGTTAATGTGTTTCCCCATAGGGGATATAAGAGAGATTGGCAGTAGGATGGAAAGAGAAGTCATTAAATATAGTAGGAATAAGATTAGAGCATATAAGATGATCATCATCCAGATTTTGGGTAACTGTAGGACACAAGAGGGAATGACTGGAAAAGAAGACCTACATGTTTTTAAAAGAACCAGAAAGAGAAATAATGCTTGCTCACATGAAAGTATAAAATCAAGAAAGATAGTTGAAAAGAGGGCAATGACAAGTACAATAAAACAGGAAAAATTTTTAGAGATATAAATCATGAATGATAGAGAAAAAAATTGAAAATACAAAAAACAGTAAATAAAAATATCAGCACCCATCAAAAAAGAACAGAATGCAGAAAGTTAAAACAGATAAGACATAACAGATAGAAAAGGAAGAAAAAACAAAAAAAAAAAAGAAAGCAACAAAATGAAGCAAATAAAATGAAATAAAACAAACACTAGCTCAGCCAAATACTGACAGGATACCCATCAGACAGAAAAATGAAAGGAGTGAAATTCCTCTATTGCCTAAGATTCTATGGTTTATCTAAGTCAGAGACCAGAAATGTGTACTTAAATCAAGATTACATGTAGATTTGTGCTCGTTTTGGATCTGATCTTTATCTCTGGATTTGGGGGATGGGATTAGATTTCTGTGGCTATAGTTCTCATTTACTATTTATTTATTTATTTATTTATTTATTTAATGAATTTGGTTGTTTCAGGGTCTTACTGTGAAGCTCAGGCTTGTGGTGATCCCCCTGCTTTCAGCCTCCCCAGCGCTGGTATTATAGGCCAGCACCACTACACCCAGACTCTGGCTGGTTCAGCCCACCCTAGCGGTGAGGAAGGATTAGCATGTGATGCTGGTGATTCAATTCTCTTTATTGTAACTCTCATTTTCCTGTATATAATTGTTATATCTCTGATAATACAACTTGAAAAAAGTTCAATACTACCACACAAGTCTGTTTTCTGCCTGAAACAGTAAACTTGAAATCTGCAGTTCTTGGTAATACAAAGGCCACATTTTCTACATGTATCTAAATACTACATGAACATCTTAATGAGAAAAAAAAATATTAGCTCCTCACAAAGATTTACAGGTATACAAAGCAGTAAATAAATATTTAATAAGAGATCCTTTACCTTTGAAAAATAATATATTAAACTGAACTTCAAAGATCAATTTGAATTACCAGATCCAAAGCCATAATCATTAGTCATAAGAGAAATTAATTACTATCATCTCTTTAACTTTATCATGAATGCCTAATAAGAATTAATATCTTTTAACTTGAAATCTGCTTATGACTTGTAAGTCTGAGATGTTTGACAAATCTAAATGTTTTCCATGAGACTTTCTTGTCTTAAAGAAACCTACGTTTCCCAGAAAATTAGTTTTACTACAGAGGGATCTGGCCTGTACATTTCAAAAAATAATGCTGAAAGGATTTTTTAACCATATCTATTTTAGCTGCTTATATCTTTAATTAAATGAAATTACTATTTTCCTATATGTTTTTTGCTATCAATACAGGTGCGAGGTAAGCTAATACCTAACATAAATACCTAGGAAGCCTCTATATAAAGCTAACGATAATTCTTTATGCTTAGAAAATTCAGATTTATTTTAAAAATAAAAATAATAGCATATTTTCAGCATAAGATAATTACTTAGTACCTAAGGCAGCTTGGAACTCCTGAATTTCAGGATTGCAACTTTATGTAGACATACTGATCACTAGTATCTTTTTGCTGTGGAAACTGATTTCATTGGCTGTGGCTATTTGACTCATGTCAGTTGAAGGTCATGTCCTCGGATATGACTCTAAAACATAACCAGTTTTTAAAAATTAATATCAATACCAGAGTAGAAATATTGTCTATAGATGACATTTGTTTTCATTGAAAGGAACCAAATACTACCTACATATAAACAATAAATTTATGAATTTAACAGTAAGAAATTACCACTGGACAAGAAAAAAAACTTGTCCTCTTTATTTGTGGCTAAGGTCACAACAAGAACTTTGATTTCATGCGTCAACCTTTCTTTACTCTCCATTGTTTTCTCTACATAAAAGTAGTTATTTCTGGAGTAGACTAGAGTGCAAAAGGAAGTCAATGGCAATAAATCTGGTGGATAAACAAAGCAAAAGTTAGAGTAATTATTTCCTCAAACCCATTTTCACTTCTACTCTCAGTTTATTTTCTGCTTTTTCTAGAAGTGAGCATTTCATGCACTTCAAAAGTATACTCATTTTTCAACTATTCTTATGAAGAGGTGCTTATTTATTTTTGCTATTGCTCCTTTTATTACTTGTTATGTCCACAAAGGTGTTTAGACCTCAGAAAGGAAGGATGTTATGCTCTGATGTTACTCAATAATATGATGGCTTTTATCAAGTGGTCAGGAGGCACCGGTGCTAACAGTTTTGGGAAATTATTACTGCAAAGGTGTGTGCTTCAGTCTCTCTCTTAGGTTTATAAAAAACAGAACAAAGAGTGAATGTCTGCTAAACTGATGCTGTGTACTGTTGTATTATAGGAAGTTTGGGATAGAAAAAGAAAAAGGAAAGAGTATACAGTAATTTATGTGTATTAATATTTGAGTGAATATGAATTTATTAGGGGCAGTATTCAGGTATTATTTCCATACAATGCAAATATTTGAAATGGTTAGCATTTTTCTTTTTCAACCATTTATTTTATTTTATTTTGAAGAGTATAAACAAGCAAAAATAAATAGTAGAAACAGGGTAACATGCAAAAATGCATATATTACAGATTTTCAAAGCAACAATAGCAATTTAACAATGGTTGTGACATCTATTTTTATTGTCAAATCTGTTACTCAGATTAACACATATAGTTATACAAGACTGGACAAATAATTAAATATTAATGTTTTCTGTCAATAAACCTTAATATTTTTGCATCTTTCTTTTACTTTTTAAAAATGTATTTTAAAAGAAAAGAATAATAATTGATAAGACATTAGAAACAGTAAACATTGAGAAGACCAAATGAGGGCTATTCAGCCAGTTTTTGTATTACATATTTCTGTCCTTTATGTAGTTTCTTGCATTGCAGATAGTGGCACACAGATGAAGGCAAAGTGAAAATTCTAAACATTAACTGCTATTTTCAAAACACTGATGAAAACTATTGGTACAATTCTCACAGCCATCATGTATATATGCTTTGATAATTTCCCCCTTCCTTTTTTCTCTGTCTTTTCTCCTTTCCTTCATCTTCATTATTTAATCCTTATGTTCAGTTTCTCTCTGTTTTACTATATATTATACCTTTCAGGTTTAGTGATATATATTCACCCATATTTATAACAGCACAATTTGTGACAGCCAAATCTTGGAAACAACCAAAATAACCATCACTTAGAGAATGAATGAAGAAGATGTGGTACTTTCGTATAATGGAGTATTCCTCACCTATAAACAAAGACAAACGTAGGGCCTTTATAGGTTAGTGGATGCAACTAGAAGCTCTACTCATAAATGAAATAAATGAGACCTACATGTGTAAATATTGTACTGTCTCCCTATTGTAAAGACCTGAGAGAATAAATAAAATCTAGATGGTTAGCATTTTTCTAAAAAAAAAAAAAACTAATAATATATTTTAGGCAGAAAGCAATGATCATAATCACACACACACACACACACACACACACACACACACACACATGCAAGCACACACAAATAAGCAAAGAAAATGAACATTTAAGTGTGATGTTTGAAATGCACCCTACTTGGAGTATTCTACTTTGCCACATGTTTTAGCATCACGCCATCATACTATAACTGTGAAAATTAAATGGAGCCTCCCTTTTGGGCAGAACATCCTCCTCTGAGCCATTACTTCCTATCAACTTGTTAGGCATTTTTCCTTTGGATCATAGTGCAACATGAGAGAGAGGGCAGGCTAGAAATCTCATTGATTAGGGCCACTTATTCATATAACTTATTCATGTCTTAAAGGCCTTCTCTGGTCCCAGCATTATATCCCACTCCAACTTCATGATGAAGTGCTACTGTTCATGACCAACTGTATACTTGCTGGTGTTAACAGTACTCATCAGTGAAGGATAGTTTCAGTCTAAAAAGCAGACAATGTCTGCCTACTTCAGGTCATTTACAAAGGCAAAGCTGTGTCTCCACAAGAGGGCAGCTATTTATGAATGGGAGTAAGTCTTGACTCAATATCATAGGGCCCTATGCTGTGAGACACCAAAGGATACAAGCAGCATCTTCATCTTTCAAGTAAACAGTGAGGTTGCTGGATCTTTTGACCAAAGTGGGATAGTAGACTTCACCTTGTGCAGAAATTTCTCTTCTTACAGACCATTAATTGTACACACACACACACACACACACACACACACACCCTACGCATACATAAATGTCATTCTTTCTTAGACAAGTCAGTCTTTTCATTTAATACCTGGTGCTACTTAGATTATGCCCACCCATATGAAAAGAGTAATCTGCTTTACTAAGAAGTGAAATGTTTATTACATATTTGAAGCATCTTCAAGCAACATTTAAAATATTGTTTAACCAAATAGCTCAACACTATAAGACTATTCAATTAAAAACTAAGTCTCATAAAAATCAACTTCAGATATATTACTATGAAGAATAATGTATCAAGTCAAAGTTAGGGTTACACTGCAAATGTAATAAAGATTCAAGTTCAAAGAATCCATTAATGCCACATTAATAAAGTAAAAATACTATGAAATATTCATAGCATTAGAGCAATAGATGCAGAGAAAAACAGACTGTTAGTGTAGAGTTTTCATTTATGTTTCATTTGACCCCAAGGTAACTGCCAAAACTCACCAAGTACAATAATAGTGGTTGATATACTGTGCCAGTTTAAGAAGTTAAAATTTAAGTACCAAGTACGTGCAAGCATGGAGCTTTCCAGAAGCTTTTTATGAATTTTGGCAGACTCTGGACAGCCTGTGGGATTCTGGTAAATTCTGACCTCTCTTAATCCCTAGCACAGCTGTGGAGCTTCTGCTGGTTCTGGACCAAACTTTTAAGAACTTAGGATTCTGAGTGGCCTGCAGGATGCAGGACAGCTTCAATCTCTGGGCCCAGCACTGGCAGCTGTGGAGTTGTCCTGGAGTCATTTAAGAACTTTGGCAGACTCTGGGTGGCCTGTTGGACCCTGTCTTGGTGCTTTGTGGGAGCTTCAAAAAATGTCAAAACACAGGAGCAAAGGCAATCTCAATCCTCTATCCCACCCAGAACCAATCTGAACAAAGACATACAAAAATTAGGAAATCACACACCTGAAATCTCTGAAATGATAGCAACTTAAGTAAAGAAAAAAGTCCATCAGGCTATAGAACAAATAAGATCAGAAATAATCTCTCTGGTCCAAAAAGAAGGGACAACAATCATGAAAGAATTACTTAGCACAGCTAAAGAACACAATGATTAAAAAATGACAAAGAATAAGAAACGATGGAAACATGGAATAAACAAGCAGGAAAGAATTAGAATGTATGAAACATTGAAACAGAGATCCAGGAAATTAAGAACTCCATTGAAATCTGGAAAAACCTTTTGAATAAAACTGTAGACCTTCACACCTCGAAGACAGTGGTGTAGCTAATGAACATGAAATAAAAGATCTCTTAAAACTAACCAGGAACCCAGAAATAATAATTCATCAGCTACAAGACAATACAAAAAACATAATAGGTGTTAATGAAGCAACAGGAGACAGCACAAATTACATAAAAAGACTATTTGCAGAAGTACTAGCAGAAAAATTACAAACATGAGAAAATAAACTGTCATACAGACAAGTGAGGTATACAGAACTCAAAACAGCCATAATCACAATAAATCTACATCAAGACTAATAACAATCAAGAACTCAGAAAGCCAGCAAAGGAATAGATTATTAAATCTGCTAGAGAGAAGAAAGAGATCATCTACAATGGAAAGACCATCAGAATCACAACAGACTTCTCCACATAAACCATAAAATGAACAAGAGCTTGGAGTGAAGTATTTCTGGTCCTGAAAGAAAATAACTTGCAACACAGAATGATTTACCCTGCAAAACTGTCTATCAGATTCAATAGCAAAATGAGATCTTTCCATGACAAAGAAAAACTGAAGAAATCCATGACCACCAAACCAACCCTACAAAGTGTACTAAAAGATATTCTAGAAAGAGACAGAAGTGAACACAGCTTTGAGAACAACAGAAAGGAGCTATCAAAGCAAGTAATTAAAAAGAGGGAGAAAGTACAGAAACTGTAAAAGGAAAATAACATGATGAAGATAAGCCAATATGTATCAGTTATATCCATCAATGTAAAAGGCCTCAATTCACTGATCAAAAGAAGCACACTAGTGGAGTGGATTAAGAAACAAAATCCAAAAACATGCTTCATGCAAGAAACACACTTAAAATAAAGGAAATTCACAGACTAAATGTAAAAGGATGGAAAACAATTCTCCATGACACAGGAAATCACAAAAAAAGCAGGGGTAGCTATTCTGGTTGCTGAAAATAACAACTTTAAAACAAAATTCTTCCCAAGAGATAAAAAAATGTCCCTTACTTCATTAAGCTACTGAGTTTTATTGGTGGGTTGTTTTATAGAACAACTTTTCCAGTAGTCTATTGATACTAGGTCATTCATAAGAAATGAAAATATCCTGACTTCTGACACAAGTACAAAAACAAAAATATTCAAGTAGTCAATATATCTAAATGTACATACTAATACAGGTAACAAAGGAAAACATAGGCACAGTATTAGAGGAGATACTTTTATAAACTGAATCCAGAACACACTAAAATTAAAAAGTATTGATAAATTAGAATGTTAAAATAAAGCAGGTCTATCAAAAGGCACTATGAAGAAAGTATAAATTGCAACCACATACCAAATTATTTCTTAAAAAGAATCAACAAAAAGTAATAACCAAAATATACGAAGTATTGTTAAAATAAGGTAACATAATAAAAATTAAGGTAAAGTTTTAAACCGTACTTCACAAAAGATGATTTCCAAGTATCAAATAAACATACTTAGTTGTCTTTAAATTCATCAAACCTAATGAAAGCTGAATCCAGAAAGACATAAGATCCACATACCTCCCAAAAAAGACATAGAAATATAAAGACTTGAAGTACACTGAATATTGCCTAGGTTTTTACTCACCAGGGACTAAAGAATAAATGTCTCCTTACAAAAATACATGATATTTGCTTGAAAACAAATGCTTTACCTTGGAAAATAAAATACATAATTTACAGATGTGCACATTTCCATTCTCCTATGCTTGCCGCTTGAGCATATCCATTTGGGTAATTTGTTATCTCATTCTTTCAATCCTGTTATCATTTTCAAGTCATTGCTTCTTAAAAAAATACTCCCAAATGAAGACAGATCAGTATTATTCTGTTTCAAGTATGAACACAGAGGTACAATATTTTGTCTTGTTTCTAAACTAAGCATGGAATGCAGCTTGGTGAAAGAGTACAATTTAGTGGGTGGAATAGAGAAATTCAAAAAATAAAAATAAAACCAAATACATATGGTTGGGCTTGTGGCTGGTGCCAATAACTGATTCATCTCAGTGTGCACTCATTATATGTTGAACTGCTTTTCTTTGCAGGCTGCTTAATGAATATGTACACCTCCAGCTATGCATGCTCTGCTGCAGCAATAAGGAAGCCATGGCCAATCCATGGAGTGGAGACTTAGCTTGCATTTACTCTAAAAACAATTTTTGATGAGGTATCTTTATCCCAACATAACTCCCTATAGTTTATAATTAGGACTGCACTTATGCCTTCACCTTACTAAGTGTTTTTGAAAGGCTTTCAAATTTAGGTTATGAGTTTTATTATGATTATATTATTAAATCTGAACTATTGCTACACAGAGCTCATTGTAAATAACTTCCAGGGGATTTGGCTTATGTCTACCTAGCAGGGCATTTTGCTGCTGGTGTAATCTAATAGAAGACAAATTTGCCTCTCCTTTTTTGAGGAGAGGCAAATTCCCTACCAAGTAACAGTCCTTGTAATTAAAAATGAGGCTAATGAACAACTATTTATTTTATAGACTATAGCTGAGAGAACAAAGAGGTTCTGTAAAGTTGCCAGGAAACAGCACTGAAATCTCAAGTCCCTTCAGCCTCCTTGTCTAGACAGTCTTCATTCATTTTGCATCCTTTCTCCAAACATTGAGCATCGCTACCACGTGCTTTCTCTTAGCCCTTTGCTTCCCTGCTTCTACTTGGAACAAGTTGCTGAAATACTACCCAGACAAATACCAGAGCATCAAATTGGCAGTCCTTACCTCCACCCATGTTCTACCTTTCCACTATATGGGGGATCAAGCTCTGTTTGTGCATGTACCCTGCTCCTTCATATGCCCTCCCAGATCAGAGCCCTTTCTGTCTGGAGCATATATTACCCAGCAAACCTCTTGTTGTCTATATCACTAAAAGTTTCAATTCAATTAATTTATTTGTATGGTTCTGGTTTATTCTCATCAGCTTGTGAAATGTCAATATTCTACCCTTCCTTGAAAAGCAATGAGATTTCATTTCCCTGTTTGCTATTCCTTTTCCATGTTCTCTCTCTCTCTCTCTCTCTCTGTCTGTCTCTCTCTCTCTGTCTCTCTCTGTCTCTCTCTCTGTCTCTCTCTGTCTCTCTCTGTCT
>NDGN011552913.1:0-10345 GCA_002564285.1 Tympanoctomys barrerae | reverse complement strand
TCTCTCTCTCTCTCTCTCTCTCTCTCTCTCTAATGCTACCTGCAATCCCTCTGATCCCAATTTCACAAATCCACTTCAGTGTATTTCCTATCCCTGCCCAACTCGGTAAAACCTTTTTTTGTTGACATTTTCAGTGGCCTCTACACTGCTAAGACAAATGGGAAAATCTCAATAATCTAATAATATAGTTCTGTTTTTCCTCACTGTGTTCATTTCTAGGTTACTACTTTTTTTTTACTTTTCCTGGCATTTAAAGAGGGTCTTTTGCTTTTTATACATTATGATAGAATTACTTAGATTAATTTTAAATCTCTCTTTAAGTATAACAAAAATTTTGATCATTTTTGAGGGAGCTTAATATCGACAAAAGGCAAAATATATAGAAATACCCCTTTGGAAAAGCTCTTTAGATACACCATTCAAATCCATATAAAGACTAAAGACATAAAGCAAGAAATACCCTGTAATTGTATATTTAATATTCCTTAGATAACAAATAAATGAGAAAACTAAGCAGCAGACATAAAACAGTGATTAACTCTTGGTCAGTTGAGATATAAACATACTTTCAACAAATAATTTTGAAAGTGGGAAGTGAATTACTTTCAATAGCCCATATGTTGTTTTTCACTTCTAACAATGTGTAATTTTCATATGGTAAAAATATTAGTTTTAACTCATCTATATATTCTAAATAGATCTCACGCTTTATAGGCTTTATTTTGAACATTAATTGTAATTGTTACATTGTTGTAAAAAGAAATATCCATTATTATTTAATTAAAATATCATCTAATTAAATTTCATAAATGTAAATGTATAATTATAGAATTTATAGACAGTTCTCAAACAAATAAAACAAGATCTAACAGTGTGCATGTTAATGATCATTATTATTTTCTAAAAGTTGTGTTTTAAAAAGATATACAAAAAAGTAATCTACAGAATAGTCATATATCCTTATACTGTATTCCTCTCTTTGCATTAATTTTATAACTTGTATGTTAATAGGATATGAAATGATGTTATATTTCATGTTATATAGTTTCTTGGAAAAATTTCTACAGGTAAGGTTGTTACCATTCAAAAGTTCTTAAAAAATTTAGTGAAAATTTTCCATGTTTATCATTGGATTTTTTTATCAGAAGACATTTACTTTAGTATAGTACAAACTTAAGATTATATTACAGAGAAAATGGCACATAATTATTGATTACAGTAAGTTGCTATAAGCCAATATTCCAACAATTAAGTTTCATAGCCATCTTGCCTCTGTGACAAAAGTGTTTTTTTTTTTTCTGAAATAAAATTAGCGGTTGCCAGGAGATATTGTATACACTCATAAAAGGAGTTTAATCATATCTCTAGTCTCATTAGTGATAAAAGTTGTTGCATTAGTTCCATTAGTACTTCTAATAACGTCAAATTTGAGTTCAAACATGTTCTAGAATTCTACATTCTTCCCCTCTAGTTGACACTACAAATTTGTATCCAGGGTTTTTATTGAATAATTATAATGAACAGTATACAACCTATTGTTCCTTTATTCCAGCAGGAAAGGGAAAATAGTAATGATTTCAATTATCAGGCCGGAGGCCAAAGATATAGCTCAGCAAGCACAAGGTCCTGAGTTCGATTTCCAATACTGCCCCACCAAAAAAGAAATAAACAAAAACCACATCAACTATCAGTCTGAAGCAAATAGTATTTCTTTTTAAATTGGAACAATCCACCCTGTGAATATAAAGAAATTCATGTAAATTAATTTTCCTCACTGTTTTATTATTTTATTTTATTTTATTTTATTTTATTTTATTTATGCAGCATCTCACTACGCAGCTTGGATTCATACAGATCCCCCTGATTTCAGTCTTACTACCTCTGGGATTACAGGTGTGCACTACCATGCCCAGAGTCCATCTCTGGCTCAGCGTGCCCAGGGGCAGGGCTAGCATGGCATGTGGTGCTGGGGATCAAACCCTGGCCCTGGCGCTTTGCCTGTGCAAGCTTTTAGTGCGCTTAGCTCTCTTGCTGGCCTTCCTCGCTGATTTTTTGTCTAACCTTTGGTTCAGTTAGTTTCAGCATGGGGTGGAAATTCTTTTTCTACTTGCTAAAATTTTCAGAAAATATAGTTGCACAGGGAATGCACAGTCTTCATGTAGACTTCTGTTGTCTGCTTTAGTATAAAGGCCTAAGACCAAAAAAAAAAAAAAAAGTCAAAGGACAAAGAAAAAAAAAATTGCACAAAATCTCACTACCATTAACCAGCTCTTAGGCAAGACCAAATAGACATCCTAAGGCTCCATTTTCCTATCTTCATAGTTTTCTTAAATTTAATGTTACATTTTAGATATACATAGTGATACATTATCCCAAGAAATTTGTATTTGTACATCATCCATGATTCTTCTTTTTATCCTAATCTCCTACCCTCCCTTCAACCTCCATTTACCTGCTTAATTACAAGGGTTTGCTTCAATTTTTTCCTTGTGTTATCTGTTTTTGTCGATTCTTCCTTTCCTGATCCCCCCACTCCTCTTTGCTCTGCTTTTCATTTCAATATTTTTTCCCATTTCCAGCTGTTTATCATAAATTTTGATCCTTATTTATACTTTTGGCTTGGTTCTCACACCAACGAATCAATATGCTATTTAAATATGTGTATCTAATTTATTTTACTTGAGAACATAAGCTTAAGGTGTATCCATTTAATTAAAAATATCCGAAGTTTATCCTTCTTTATGGCAAATAGTACACAATTGTATGAAAAAAATCATATTCTTTATGCAGTCATTGATTTAAGGGCATTTAGGCTATTTCCAAGATTGAGCTATTGTAAACTGTACTTCTGTAAACATGCGTGTGACATACATTGCTGTTATTTCAGGAAGACACTAAGAAGGGGGAAGATGGATAAAGTGGAACCTCTACCTTTAGTTTTTTGATGGCTCTTCACAATAATTTTCAGGGTGGTTGTAACACTGTAAATTCAAACCAACAATGGAAAATAGTTCCTTTTTACCAATATCAGTGCCAAGATATGTTATTGGTTGTTTCCTTGATAATAGACATTCTTTCTGGAGTGAGATGCAATCTCACATTGTTTTAATTTGCATCTCTCAAATGACTAGTGATGCTGAATATGTTTTCATACATTTGTCGTTTCTATTTATTCAGGTAAGAGGCATGTATTCATTTTAGATGCCCATTTTTGGATTTGGCATTTACATTTGGGGAATCTGATTTTTTTTGTGTGTGTTCTTTATGTATTCTAGATAGCAGTCCTTTTTCTGAGAAACACCTAGTAAAGTTATTTTTCCATACAGTGGTCTACTCTTCACTCTATTGGTTATTTATTTTGCCTTGAAAAAAGCTTTTTAATAAGTTATACCACTTATTGATTCTTTTTGATATTTTCTGTTCAATAATAACTTTGCTCATAAAAATCTTTGCCTACAAAAATGTCTTTGATTTCTACCTATTCTGTCTTCTAGGAAATTTTGTACTTTTTAATACTGAGAACTTTATTTCATTGTTATTTTAGTTTAGTGAATAGCAAGAAACATGAATCTAGTTTTAGTCATTGGCTTGTAGAAAAACAAATTTTTCAGAACCATTTATTATAGAGGCCAAATTTCTCCTAGTGAATGTCTTTGGAACCTTTGTTTAGGGCAAGATTGATGAGTATTTGGGGACTTATCTCTGCATTTTCTAATCTGTTCCACAGTGAACCTGGTCTTTTCTATTTTTGCTGATGCTTTGTCTTTGCCAGAACTGTGTTTCTTTTGTCACAGAAGCTTCGTAGTGAAATCAAGGATTGTGATTCCACCAATCTTGCCTTTGTTGCCCAGAATTATTTAGCTATTCTAAGATTTTTTTCTGGTTTCAAGTGAATTTTAGAATGTTTTTGTCTAATTCTGTGAGATATGCTATTGGCACTTTAATGAGGATTGAATTTAATCTGTATGAAAATATTTAGAATCTGATCATTCTCACCATATTAGATCCTCCTACCCAAGAGCAAGGGATAGCTTTCCATTTTTTGATATCCGCTTTCATCTCCTTTATAATACTACTGTAGTTTTTATTGTAAAAGTCTTTAACTTCCCTGATTAGAATGATCTGTATGTATCTCATTTGGGACCCTATTATTGTTAAAAGTGTTATTTGCTTAATCTCTAATTTAGTGAGCTTATTATTTCTATAGGAATGCTACTGGTTTTTGAGGTTTGACTTTGTATCCAGATGCAGAACTGTATCTGCTTTTTAAATCTAGAAGCCATTTATTTGGTGGAATTTTGTGGTCTTCTGTGTAGAGTACCATGCCATCCACAAATATTGATAATTTAATTTCTTCCTTTCCCACCATTATTCCTTTTATTTTTTAATTTTGTATAGTTGTTCTGGCTAATGTTTCCAGACCAATATTAATTAAGTGCAGTGACAGTTAATATGCTGTTCTTCCTGATTTTAGAATGAAAGCTTTCAGGTTTTGTGCATTTAAGGATATACTTTCAGGGATCATTTCTATAGTATGTTTTTGTGCATTTAGTATGATATTTACTGTAAGTTTTTCATAGATGGCTTTTATAGATTGAGATAATACCATCCCTATTCCAATTGTCCTTATTTTTAATTTGTTGTCATAATGAGTATGAGACTTCATCAAATCCATTTTCTACTTCTAATCAGGTGATCATGTAATTGTTTCTGGCTCTGTTGATATGGCGTATTAATTTTTTGATGTGTCTATATTAAACCATCCCTGCACACTGAGATGAATACTATTTGATTGTGGTGTATAATCTTCTTAAAGATTTGCTGCATTCCATTTTCCAGTATCTTATTGAGGCATTCTGGGTCACTTTTCTTTGGGGAGTTTGGTATGTAGTTATCTTTTGAGTTGGATACTTCTCTGGTTTTGGTTTCAGGGTAATATTTGCTCTCAATAATGGATTTGGGAGTATTGCTTCCCTTCCAACATCATCAAAGAGTTTGAGAAGTAGTGGTACTAGAGCTTCAATAAATTTCTTGTAGAATTCTGCAGTAAATCTGTCAGAATCTGGACTATTCTTTGTTGTTACATATTTAACTGCATCTTCAATTTCATTGACATACTGTTTTTTAAATAATTTTTATATCTTCTTGATTTAGCTTTTGTAACTCATACATGTGTAGGTATCTTTCCATCTCCTTTGTGATTTACTTCTTATTAGAATATAAGTTCTTGAAGAAGATGCTGATGATTTCATGCATTTCTTCAGCATCTTTTGTGATTTCACTGCTTCATTTCTGTTTGTGTAGATTTGAGTCTTTACTTTTTTAATATGATTGGCTAAGGATTTCTCAATTTAATTTGATGTTTCAAAGAACCAACTCTTCTATTCTTTGATTCTTTATGTTGTTTTCTTAGTCTCCATTGCTCTTACTTTTATAATTTTCTCCATTGTATGAGATTTTGACTTAATATGGTTTTTTCCCCCTAGGAGCTGCAATTAAATTTCAACATTAGGTTGTTCACTTGAACTCACTGCGTTTTTCTGATATGGGAATTCACTGACATAAATTTTCCCCATAACTCTGCTTTATTCCATCCTGTAAGCTCCAGTATTTGAATTGGCGTTATCATTTATTTGCATAAACTAATTTATTATTTAATTTTATCTGTCACCCATTGGTTGCTTAGCAGAATATTGTTGAATTTCCAAGTGTTGATGTAGTTCTGGTTGTTTCTTTTGCCATTTATTTCCTTTTTCATTCCACTATGTTCTAATACTATCCATGGAATAATTTCTACTCCTTCTCACTTGCTTAAGCATGTTTGAAGAGCTACTATATGGTATATTTTCAAGTCTATCTCATGTGTAGCTGAGGATAATGTTTATTCTTATGTTGTTCATTGGAACAATTGGGAGACACTTACTAAGTCCATCTATTCAAAAGTTTGTTTTGATTCTGATATTTTATTGTTGATTTTTCACCTACTTGATAGTCTATTTGAGACAGTGGGGAAATGAGGTCCCCCATATCAATTGTGTTAGTGCTTATTTGAAATTATATGTCTGTTCATACTGTTATACAGTTGAGTTCACAGGTATTTGGTGCATATATTTATGATTCTTGTCTCTTCCTCTTGGATTGTTCCCTTTACAAGGATGTAGTTACCTTCTTTTTATCTCTCAATCATTCTTGTTTTGAAATCCACTTTGGCTGAAAATAAAATAGCTATTTCTCTGGTTTGTTTTGTTTTTTTTCAGATTTCTGTAACATGGAGTATTCTTTTCCATGAGTTTCTTTTGAATTAATGTGTTTCTTGTATGCAGTGTATTGTTGGCTCTTGCTTTTTGATTCACCCTGCTTTTTGTTTTTGTTTTGGATTGGTGAATTGATAACATTGATATTGGTGGTTTTAACTGATATGCATTGACATATCCTTATAACATTATTTTCCTTTTGTTGGTTCCAGTTTTTGCTCTCTGTTTAATTCCTTGCTTTGCCTGGTAGATTCATTCTGTGACATTCCTACTCTTTCTACAATGTCCTTCTTAACATTTTACATTGTGTGTGAGTTGAGGATATGAATTTCCTCATCTGTTCTTTGCCATGGAAGTATTTTATTTCTTATCAATTTTGAAGCATAGTTTTGTGGAGTACATCAACATGAGTTTCAACATGCTTTCTTTTAGTGTTTGAAATACTTCACCCCAAGATTTCCTTGACTTGAAAGGGTATTTTGCTAAGTCAGTTGTGATTCTGATGGGCTTTCCTTTATAGTTGATTTGTTTCTTTACTCTAACAACTTTTAATATATTTGTGTTGGGGCCTGGGGAGATGACTCAGGAGAATAAGTGCTTCCCTGGCGAGTGCAAGGGCCTGTGTTCAATCCCTGGTTCCGAAAAAATATATATATATATATTTTTTTTTTCTAGAATCTTGACTATTATAGGTATTGATGTAGTTTTTTTAATTGTGGGTGATTGAATCTTTATATTCCTCATTTATTTTATATCAAATTGCTTTTCTGTGCTTGATAATTTTCTGACATTACTTCATGAATAATTTCTTAATTCGTTTCTGCCCTCTCCTGGTTTTTCACTTACTCAGTCAACCTTCTGTTATTGTACTTGGCATCATCTAGAAGCTATGGATTAGTGTTTCATTGCAACTTGCTATTTTTAAGAAACTTTTTTTTCATGATTGCTAACCCAATCCTGTCCTCTATGTCAGATATTCTGTTCTCTCATTGGTGCATACTGCTTCATATAAATTCAATGGGGCTGACCAGATAGTTTAGTGGATTAAAGCTCCTCCTCAGGAAGAAGCAGGGACACAGGTTCAATCCTCAGAATGTACTGCGGGCCCTGCCCTGGATCATGCTGAGACTGAGATTGAGACTGGGTGTGGTGACACACATCTGTAATCCCAACTCTTGAGTAGCTGAAAACAGGAGAATCACTGAGTCTGACCTGTGTAGTGAGACCCTGTAGAGCCTGTACTAAATACAAAATAAATAAATAAAATAAATTCAATGGGATTTTTAATTTTCTGGATATTTGTTTGAATCTGTTAAATGAATTACATACCTTTCCTGTGTTGAGCATTCAAGTTTCCATCTTTTTACAAAGATCCTCTATTTTTTCAGTCTGTACCTAATCTATACTTGGTAATCACATCTTTCATTATGATCACTCTCTCTGTAATTATCAGAAACATTTTTTTCTGATTTTGTTGTTTCTAAAGCCTAATTCATCTTTTTTGTTACTTTCACTGTTACCACTTTAGAGTCTAGTTTGGTGGCTTTCAACTTGTTCCACTTCATTTTCCATGGCTTTCCCTTTGTTGAGCTGTAAATCTGAGATTGCATCTTAAGTGCTTTCTCATTTTGTTTCTATTTTTTAAGTTTAATTTCTGGCTTGATTCTTGTAAGTTGCTTATAATAAATGCCATTATTGATAGCATTTAGAACATTTAGAAAATTACTACTCAGAGAGGTATTCTAGGTGTAGCTATCTTGTGAGTTTTGAATGTTTTGCAACATGTTACCTTTTTAATTCATGGAGATTAGAAATTGCTGCCTACGAGGGTCCTGGTTCTTTAGCACTGGTCTACAATACTGTTTAAGACCCTTAAACAATCTCAGTCTTAGCATTATAGAACGAACAATGGATTAGAGCAATTATGTCACCTTACAGTAGAACAATTGGCAATAACTATAGCATTACATTCAGCCTATAAAATGGATAACTATGGTAAATATTAAGTAACCACCTTTAACCATATGAACTAGATTTGTGGCTATATAACAAAATCTTTAAAAAATCACAAAATTTTATATAAGACCTCAAAATGATGATTTTACTTTCAAGGGAAAAATTTTTAATGATGTTAGCAAGGGATATTAGAGAAATAGAAATAAGGTGGAGGAAAAAGGGAAAAAAATTCCTCTGTTTCTACCATGTCTATGCTGTCATTGGTAGAAACAGTGGGCAGACAGAATCCAGTTCTGTGTTTATTGATCCCAGCAAGCCATCCATAGCTTTACAGTTGGGTGGTGGATAATCCTAGCAAGCATTCACCTTTAGTTCCACTGAACTTCTAGCTGTGAGGTTGGAACCCAATTTGTTCATCTTGTAACACTCAGTGTGTTTTCTGCTGGTTTTAACTTGGTTCCTTGTTCTCCTTCTGACTTGGATTCAGCAACTGCACCCTGACACTGGTAGCTACTAGATGGAGCCAGCATTTCTACTGAATTCCAAACTGTTTTCCATTTTCTTATATGTAGAATAAAGACAGCAAACATTCAATACTGTTTTATGTTGAATGTGCAACTTCAGTAAGTTTTGAAATAATATGTAATTTCCAAATTAAATTGTGTGAAAGGATTATTAATTTAAGACTTTCCTTTGTTACCAAAAATACTCTCCACTTACAGTTCAGTATAAGACAATGGTTTAAAAATGTTAACATTTATTATATTTTCTGTTTTACATTGTTGTGGAAATTTTCCTCAACCTATTTCTCTGTGAAAAGTAAGAAGTAACTATTCAATAAATATCAGTTTAAACGTTATAAATTTATGATGACTTGTATGGTGATGTACATGTACATTTCTTGACACCATCTTTTTCCCCTTTGCCATTTCAATATGGTATAAAAATTTTTAATCACCTCATAATCAAAACTTTATTAGGTAAAAAAAGTTAATATATTTCCTTTTTATTCATTTCTATTGCTTATATCTTGATTTTTATAAAATACAGATGGAATGTTCTATAATCAGACTCATTTCTTCTGTGTATTTTCAATTATAGTGTAAAGAATTCTGCAATATCAGTTATGGTAGTTGGTACAATTCATATCATACCCATGAACATCAATGCCTCCGGTTTTACCTGTCCTTTTGTCTTTAGCACATTTTGTAAACACACATCATGTTATATCACTGTGAAAAACAGCCAGTGCTCCTACCACTGTCCTGTTAAATCAGATACTCATTTAATGAATGACCATTGAGAATTATGCATGTTAGTTGTTTTCTTCTGTTGTACTCTGGAAGTTGTCTCAGATATCTATTTAAATAAAAGCTCTGCCATGCTGAAAGTACTTTGAATGTTTTCAGTACTGTTTTTGTCTATTCAAAGCTGTACTGCCTTTTTTTTTTTTTTTTTTTTTTTTCAGCACCAGGGATTGAACTCAGGACCTTGCACTTGCCAAGCAGGTGCTTTTTCTACTGAGCTATCTCCCTGGCCCCCTGTACTGCCTTTTCCTGAAAAAAAAAATATTTTTACCAGATCATTATTTTATTTTATTATCAATGGTACATACATGTAAAACTAAGTACATATTTATACAGCATATGTGTAAAAATTAACATCAAATTGGTCATGGGGCCACAAAACTCCTTTTTTTATTTTTTGTATTTTAGGGAATGGTCTACAGGGCATTCAGAGTCTCACTGCTAGATCGGACTTGTAGTGATTCACCTGTTTGCAGCCTCCCAAGTGCTGGAATTGCAGGCGCACACCACCACGCCCAGTCTCACAAAAGTGTTCAAGAGAAATATCTCCAATTAAGCCTAGAATAACATAGTTCTTCGTATTTTATTATTTTTTATGTATTTAGTACATGGTCTACAGGGTCTCACTACCCAGATCAGACTCATAGTGATCACCTTGTTTGCAGCCTCCAAAGTGCTGGGATTCCAGGGGTGTGCTACCATATCAAGTCTCAGTCTCCATCTCAGCACACCCTGGGGGCAAGGCCAGCACAGCATACTAGAGATCTGTTATGGTTTGTGTACAGGTGTCCCCCCAAAGCCTCATGCAGTCTTGGGGCAGCTTCTGGA
>NDGN011552910.1:5539-19593 GCA_002564285.1 Tympanoctomys barrerae | reverse complement strand
TATATATATATATATATATATATATATATATATATATATAGTCTCTCTCTCTCTATATATATATATAGACTACAGGGTCTCACTACACAGATCGGACTTGTAGTGATCCTCCTGTTTCCAGCTTCCCAGGCGCTGGGATTCCTGGCGTGCACCACCATGCCCAGTCTCTGTCGCTGTCTCAGCGCGCCCCGAGCACTGAGGTTGCATGGCGTGTGGTGCTGCGGATCGAACCCGGTCCCTGCGCTTTGCCTAAGCAGGCGCTGTAGTCCGCTGAGCTATCCGGCTGGCCCTAAAATCTGATTTTGAAAAGAAACATTGTCTTCAGAGGTTCTCCAAAGCCTAGGATATACTGGTTATGTCCGCAAGGTAGCCCCCGAGAGACAGTGGAGATTCGAAGCCCTTCCTGGGCAGCTCGGAAATGTGCGCACAGAAGACTGAAGGAAAACGCCGCCGAAGCACACTCCGGGAAGTGCGAAGCCAGATACAGGGAGAACTGAAAACACTTTCCCCAAGCCAAGCGGCTCCAGGTTGACTCTATTTCCCATTGGGCATACATTACCTTCTCTAATAAAAATTAAAGAAATAAAAATGCATACCAATAATAAACACTATGCAAACTGTGTTTTCTGTGCCACAAAAAAGTCGAGTGTTTGTGGTGCATGTGACAGCATTGTCAGCTATCTAAGGGCCAGCTGGGAGTAGCACAGTGGCGTCGAGAGACAGTTACATCGAACTCTACTCATATGCAAACACATGAAAATAGATTTTACTTAAAAAGTCCAAAAGAAACTTAATAATGGTTGGTTGCCGCTGAGCACAGCAGAATGTAGGAGAGCTGTCTTTATGAATAAGACCTATTTTTTAATATATTGTTCAAATATTTATCTTACATATGCATTTATTCTCACAATTAAAATACTTTTAAGTTCCAAATTTAAAAAAGAGAGTTACATCGAAATCTGTCCATAGCTTGCTTTTTGTGGGACTAAGCCTTTAAGGAGAAGCTAGCAAATATTTACCCCAGAAGCTGCCATCTATGAAGAGTGGGGTCCCGGATGTCTGGGTTCAATCTGGTTTCTATAGCTAACTTGGGAACTCCCATCACTCGAAGAAAAGCCATAGTGCTGAAGCCACCTTCCTGGTCACAACAGTCCTGGTCATCGAACTTCACATGTGAAGTCTTTATGGAGGACAACAGAAATTATAAGTTCAAGCGAAATGAGCAAGATGTAATTTCAGAGTGGAAGGACCCGGTGAGACAGTATCATGATGGAAAATGTTTGCACATTGAGTAATAACATCAAGTTATTACTCGTGATCATTGGGGATCATGGGAGCCAGGGAGGACTGCCCACACAGGGGCTTGGGTAGAGTCATTTCAAGTCACTCTCAGACTAATGAACCCAGAACTACATACTTTTCCAACTAATGCAAAAGTATTTGTCGTTACTCAGACCCATGTAGATCAGATTCGGTTGGGTTATCCCCCCCTCACGATTACTAGATGGTAATAGACAACGTCAGTGCCTCCCCACGATCTTACGGTGACCTTCTGGGCTTCACTACTGTGGTCACTGGGACAAGCAGCACAGTTACATTTCTTCTGTGCATTCTCCTCCAGTGTTACAGACAGGACGGGCACAAAGCCACTATTTGCTGAGTGCTCAAATGACAACTTTCCGAGTAAAGACACAGTATCTTATTTCTCAATTTACCAGAAAAAAACAGGGAGATCTTATTCAGTCAATTTACCTGCATCTCACTGTTTTTGTCTAGAATGAGATAAATACCTGAAGTTACTTTTTTTTTTTTTTTTTTTTAATTAAAAGAAAGACTATCTGGCCTCAGAACATCAAAATAAAGAGGGCAGGACATTGTCTTTCCTTTTAACCGAAGAAGGTAGTAAGTAAACAATTCCCTAAAGGCTAAGTTTAAAAAAAATTAGTTCACAGAAAGCCAGAGACACAAGTGAAACCTCAGACCTTGCACGGACAAGAGTTACTTGATGAGAAAGGCACAAGCCAGGCCAGCCCTGCAGCTATGATGCGAATTTGGGCAAGCCCCTTTACTTCACAGTCGTCCACATCGATAATCAGGCTTACCTTTATGTTTTAATATGACTCCTGATGGTATGTAACAAGTGGCGACATGCAGCTGACTCAAGGAGCTCTTGCTGAGCAGCTCTAGGCCTGTGGCTGTGCGCTACGAGTATGTTATAGGCAAAAGGAGGGACAGGACGCAGCTGTAAGTGTCCACGGCTCCACACAAGTCAAATAGTGTCATTCTGACCTATGGATGGGAGCACACGCTGCAGTAAAGGCCCCTGGCGCCCCCCCCCCCAGACATAGTCAAGAGCAGCGCTTGTTTATGCACTGAAGGCCAGGCAAGTTTAATTCCTCAGTCTGTGCTTCTAATTAATCAAAAACACAGGCCTACATGTTGATTTGCTTTATTTCATGTGTTGATGCCCTTTTATGCCCACAGATTTTTTTTTCCCTAAAAACAGCACCTATTTCCCACAGACTAGTTATCCAGCTCTCTTTAGCAGTAACAACTTATATAACTGGAGCAAAATCCTCAAAATCAGGCAGTTAGCGCTGGTTGTAGCTCTCTCAATTGCCGTTTCTTCCCATTTCACTGCCTTTCTGTGCTGGAGGCCCCAGTCTGGGGCTCATTGCCGCGGCGTCTGATCATTCGACTTGAGCCAGTTTCATTCTTTGCATCTTCCACACTCTGGACTCATCTGGCACGTGCTGGTCAGACATTCGGTACACTGTCGCGTTTTAGGGTCACTTGATACTTTTCTGCTTAGACTGACGCTCAGCACGCAGGAAGAGCACTAAGTGGTGCCCTGTGCCTTACAGGGTACATTGGAGACCCGCCTGGTGACTGCATTATGTTTCTGGTGATGTCAACCTGCAGGTGCTAGTGTGACTGTGCTGTCAGTCTCCCCAGGCAAGTCACTGTTTTCTTTTATAATTGTTCACTGTCTCAGGGAGCCGTTCTGACCTCATGCTAATAGGCTATTTTTCCTGAAATTTGCACTGACTGATTTTAGGATTCATAACAGAATTTTCCCTGTAGTAATATCATTGTATGGCTGATAAGCCACAGTTTTATATTTAATCAGAACACTTTTGTAAGAAGGAGCTGTCCTTCCTTCTTCATCCCTTCGTTGTCTCGGCATTTCTTTGGTCATGGTGCTGTCATGGACTTTTGTTGTTCTGTGTATTAGAACCCAAGTGCTATTTTTTTTTTTTATTGCACAAATTGTTCTTCCTCTGGCCTGTGGGAATTTCATCCAATTTAACTCCTATATTCTTTTGAAAATTTCCTTGTCCTTTCTCAACACTTTCTGATTGTCTGAAGGTACAAAAGTTTCAGAGTCCTGTTTCCTCTGTCCTAATCACCCATCAGTCATTCTCCAAAAGCCCTGCTTCCGGTTTTTGACAGAGTACTTTGAAAAAGAACTTCATTTTAAGAATTGGAGACATGGAGATTAACATTTTTAAAAGCAACCTATTTATCAAAACATTGTAAAACAACATCTCTCTCAAATTATGTACTGGATGTGCTCCAGGTTAATGCATATTATATAGTAATGAGCATGGTATTTGCTTATATTTGAGAGTCAAGAGATTTATCTGCAGGTATTTATGTAACGCAAGTCTCAGGCTAACACTAAAGATGTAGGCCTCATGGGCAACTCAGAAAAACTGGTGTGAATGTTGTGCTGACATCTCATTTTCCTGGAACCAAGAAGTTTTCAGGGCGCTACATGCATTCCTGGAACACTGTACATGAGCCTGCCCATGCATTTGGGCATCTGTAAAGGAAGCCAAGAGGAGGCGAGGCTTGCATGGAAGACGCGGGCAGACCAAGAGTGAGGCCGAGCAGTCTTTCTTGCCTGCCTGTAAATACTTCCATGACTAGGGGAGCTACGAGCCCCAGAGGGGGAGCCGTAATGTAAATGTGCGGCTGGTAAGATCCATGAAGGCTTTGATCTTGCAAAGCTGCCTTTAAATTCTGGCCACGGTTGATGCTGAACATGTGGAGCCGTTCTGGATGTGCCCCAGGGCTCCTGAGAGCACAGCCTGGCAGGGAGGAGGCTCGCCTACTCAGGGAACGGGCAGCGTCTTGTAGCACATGGGGTTACCCTGAGCTCTTCCAGCACACATGCAGGGACTGAGGTCTTACTAGACAGTGGGGGGGAGCTGAACTTCCTCAAACCAGTTATACCCACCAAGGCATTAGTACCGTCTTAACCAAGGCCTGAAAACTTTAACAGCTCTGTTTTTGGTTCAAACAAATAAACAAACAAACAATATCCAAAGCTTTTGCTCTGATAAGCATTCCTGCCACAGCCTTTCCTATACTCACCCAAAGAGCGCTGGATTTAAAATTGATCTAGATAATCGCAAGCCGAGGATCAAGACACAATATATATACATATATTTCCTTCAGGCCCAAAGTTTAATCAAATACGCTTGTAGTTGCCTTAAGCAAGGTGAGTTACATTCACACTGTTGCTTTAATTAGGCTCACTGAGAAAATTAGAATGATTCATGGTAATATCTGCATTGCTTCTCAGTGACAGGAAATGACCACACTTCCAGGCCTACCTGACCCGGTTGCTGTAGCTCCCAAAGATGCATGCTGGAATGCTTGTGACAGATGATAGAAAAGGATCTCTTTCATCTTATTTTCTATTTCTGTTTGAGACAGGGTCTTGCTATCCAGTTCCAGCTGGCCTTGAGCTCACTTTGTTGCCCAGGCTGGTCTAGAACTTGCACTATCCTCCTGCCTCAGCCTCCAGCGTGCTGGGATTGCAGGCGGGAACCATCAGGGCTGGAAGATCTCTTTCATGTTAAGTTCAGTTTCATTCTATTGGAAATTTTTTAAAACTTGCCATTTCCTTGTTGAGAGATCATGAGATGACAAATTAATGTACTATATCTAAATGACAACAAAAACTGCAATTTGCTTAATGAATAGCTTGTTGAAATGTCTGATATTCATGATAAGTTTACTTTTGCTGACACTTTTAAAATGTATTACCAAAAATATGGTCTGAGCAAGAGGAAAAGATTAACTGTTCAAATGTTAATTTATTTCAATAAATCCCCTAAAGCTAGAAGAATAAATATCTCTGGCAATCAACTTTCTCCTGCATTTTAAATACATGAAAGGCACATTATGCAACAAATCTTTGTCACTAATCTTAAATCTAGCACATTAAAATGTTGTACTGTGTGTGCTAGAATTCACTAGCCCTGATAGAACCAAAACTCGCGCAGCCCTGGCTGTTCTCCAGCTCTCGCCTGCTTTCTTACGGAAGCAGGTTGTACTTTCTGTATTTATAGATTATCTCTGCCAGTTCCTCTCTTTCCTGGGCACTCTCTGGGCATTTTCCCTCTTTCAGGGAAAGTATTTGCATCACTCCTCATCGTATCCCAGCGATATGGTCATATGTATTCGCTAACTCATAGAATTAAATCAAGCACCACTGAACACTCTGATAGGAAGAATTAGAGTGAAAAATTGAAAGTGCTACAATGCAATAGCTTTCAATTTAATAGGACATGCAAAGCATGTGTTAAAATTATTAAAATGCAATCAATAATGTAAAGCATTGTGCGCCAAAGGGCACACAGCCGGAATGTGCTATGCAGAAAAACATATTTTGCTCGAGACTTGCTTCTGATACTGGATACTATGTGAATTTGACAGGGGATCTGAGTTTTTGTCTGAACTTTTACTAATTTGAAAATAAAAATTATATCTGGAGTTGTATTTTATCACCTTATATTTTATGTATGTATTCTATTATGTCATTACTTATAGAATGTAGTTCTTGCCTATAAGTTGTTTTACAGGGCTTTAATTTATAGCTCACTCTTGAATTCACATGTTTTGGCCGCTGGCTTATAATCTATATTTGATATATCTGGCATGATTTTTCCCTATAAAAATAAACAAGCAAATAAATAACAGCAAAAGGAGACAGCTTAGCATAAGGTGGGCTTTCTCTTCATGAACTTGGAAGGATAAATCAACCCCCAGCTAAGAAGCTGAGCAACCAGGCAGGCCCCACATCCATTTCCAGAGCCTTGGCGGCCGTGGGAAAGCCTCAGGGCACAAACTGTAGAAACTCTACCGGTTGCAGGTGAGGCGTTAAGGACAGGTGCTGGGGCGGGGGGTGCATGTGCTCGTCTCTTCTCTAAGAGCTTGCAAATCACGAGCAATGTCCAAGCAGCATTCGCACTGAGCAGGCACTGATGAGAAGGTGCGATTCTGAGAAATCCAGCAGAACAGAGAAGGAAAACATCAGCCAAGAGCCCAGCAATGAGAACAGGACCTGGCGAACACAGCAAAGCACCAGGAGCAGGGCAAAAAGAAACAAACCAACCTGAAACTGATATTCAAAGCAAATTAAACTGCCTTGGATTAAGGTCATCGCTCATGAGGAATTTGCCTGCGAAAGCAAAATTAAGGATCAAAAAATAAATATTGTAGGCTTAAGAGTCATGTATGGGTTCAAGCACACATACACACGCACACACACACACACATACACACATGTGACACACATGCACACACGCACACATACACACATGAATACTACCCTCCACAGGCTTGAAACATGTAAAAACTTTAGTATCTTGAGGATTCTGCAGAGACAAGAGGCAGAGCCTTGGTGACCTCTCCGTCATCAACCCCCATCTTCCTGTTTCCTCACATGTCTTGCTATGCATGCTCCTTGAGCCTGTGACGCTTCTGCTTGGTTACTCTGTTGATCTTCTTTTCAGCATCCTGTAGGTGAAGGTGCTGCTTGTGTTTGCATTTCCATTTCCCTGATAACTGATTGTGTTAAAGATATTTTTCAACTTTACCACTTGTTTTTATATTTTCCTTGGAGAAATAGATATTTAAATCTTTTGACCATTTTTGTTAGTAGTTTTGATGTTGAATAACAGGTGTTCTTTATATTTTGGATATAAAATCCTTATAAAAAACAAATAAAATTAAGTGACAAGATCAAATAACCAAAAACCAAAGGAAAAACTGATTGAGCTACAGATACATGAATTTTGGGGCACTTTTCTATAGGCATATTGTACTTTAATTGAAGTTTTATAGCGCATTTTTAAAATCTTTTTTAAAAAATGTATTTGGTGCAGGGTCTACAGGGTCTCACTACATAGATCAATTAGTCTCTTTTTAATATATATATATTTTTTATTTTGGCAATACCAGGGATCAAACTCAGGACCTCACACTTACCAGGCAGACACTTACATGCCTGAGCTATATGCTCAGCCCCCTCACTACATAGATCGGATGGATAGTGATTCTCCTTTTCTAGCCTCCCAAGGGCACGCACCATGCCCAGGCTCCATCATTACCTCAAAGTGCCCACGAGTGGGGTCGGAACAGCATGCTGGGGTTCAAACCCCCCGCCCTCACTTCTGCCTAAGCAGGCGTTATATTCTGCTGAGCTATCTGTCCGGCCCATTTTATAGTATATTAAAAGTACAAATATGACTGTATTTGTGCCAGAAGTGGTATTTTTTTGTTTTTTATTACTTTTATGTTACATAAACATATATTTAATTTTATTGTATTTTCTTCTTTGAGATGTTTTGTATTATAACTACGGAGTCAAGGTGATCTGAACTGTTCAAGCAGACTTCTCAAGTTCTGAGAAGCAGGGTCCTTCTGCACTCGCCCGCTCCCTGGGCTCGCGCCCATGCACTCCGAGGCAAGGCGCTGCTGTTGCCAAGGCCCTCGTTTTCATCACTCAATTACGTATTCCGTTATGCACCTGAGCCTCCCTCGGGGACACCAGGCACGAAGGATTAGCTGTTCTTGTCAACAAGGTTTTCCTCCGTTTGAACGATCGATTTTGAGCAAAAGGCAATGCAACCTACAGCAGAAGCTAGCTTTCAGCGGGCTGAGATCTTTTCCTAGGGGTAAGCAGTGAAATAAGCTACACTCTATTGTATTTTTAGTAACTGGGTCTGAAATTGATGCCTTATTTTATTATTCACGTCAGAGTCTTTTAAACATATGTCAAAAGATAACCTGCCTCCCTGAATTTACTGTCTCCTTCAAGTAGCACAGATAATTAAAGACACAGGCAGGGTTTTCTGACCACATTATTTTTAAACCACATGATTTATTGCCTATGGTGCATGAGATAGAAGCAGGTGTGGTAATTGTAAAAATCCCATTTGGTTACGTTATGAGCCTTAGGCACCCCGTTTACATCTGACCGCCTCGATAATGCTGCCCCTGTCAAGCCTGGTTTCTTGCCAATGAATTTAAGGTATAAACGAACATAGAAGCACAGTTTTTATTTTAGAATAAAACAGGGAAGGAGCGGTGTGAGGTGAGGGACTCTGAAGGCCCTTGGATGCTGAGGAGGAGCAGAGCTCAGCTTGCAGGGTGGGCTAAAGCCCTTCCCGCGTCAGAGCGCTGAAGACGTGTGCACCGGAAACGGGGCCGCAATCCACGGACAGACGCGAGGAGGACACCGTGAGGTCGCCCGGGCCACAGCTGAGCACGCAGCTCATGGAGCGCGTTGCCGTTCGCTCTGAAAGTTGAGACACGAGTCCCAGAGGAGAGCTGTTATTTTCTCCTTCCTAGTCCACTGCTCCTCGCGGAACTTGAGTGGTAATTACACGTAAGAGCAGGGATGCAATCCAAGCAAAGAGACAGAGTTAGATGAGACAGTCCACCTGCACAGCCCCAGGAAGCCCCAGAACCGGCGTCAGGAAGCGGTGGTGACAAGAACGCCCCGCGCTGGAGCAGGTCAGGGCCTCGCCAGCTCTGCGCCTGATGCAGATGTTGTCCATTATTTACCAGCCTGGTTATTATCCCGTGAGTGCACTGAAGACCGTGAGGGGATTACGCGCACAGGCTAAGTCCTGCAAATGAGTGCAGAAGTCTCCCAAGGTCTTCCTGGACTGCTTTCCTGAATGCGAAGTGTGGAGAACCCGAATGGGGTTGCTCAGTGCGCTGGAGCTACAGAGCAGTGAAAAAGGAGACCCAGGACTTCCCAGCAGCACGCGCTACGCGGAATCAACATTCCTGCCCCACCTTCACCCACCTCTCCAGGCTGCAGCTCCCCTTGGCCAGCAGGTCACGTCTCCTCTTCCTGTCCACACGGAGACAATGGCTCTGCCCGCAAAGAGCCTGGTACTTCACTTTAGGTGCCAAGAAGGCAAGAAGACAATGTTCATCCTCACTGTCTTTAGCCTAATTGAATTAATGGCAGTATAGTAGCTTGGGAAACTTCACACTGACCAGTTCATTAAGAAAAGGACATCGTGTACGGGCAACCATGCAACATTTAAGCTGCACTTCTGACTTTCTGCACTAGCCTTGCAGTGTCAGGTTGCACCCATCTGCCTACAATGCCTCAAGCTTGTCTTTCTTTAGGGCAGAGCAGCACTTCATTGTGTACAAATACCACTATTTAATCCAGTCGCCTGTTGATGGACACGTGTTGTTTCTAAGATTTAGCTGTTGTAATTGTGCTGCTGTATGTGTAGGTGTGTATGCAGACCTATAATGTGATACCTTTGATGCTTCAGGGAAGATACCTGGCAGGGAGGTAGCTGGTTCCAATGGAATGCCTTTATTTACTTTTTGTTGTTGTTGTTGACACGGGGTCTTGCTACACAGCTCAGAATCATAGTGATCCTCCTGTCTCAGCCTCCCCAGTGCTGGGATTACAGGCATGTGTGGCATGGCATGCAGTACCAGGGATCTAACTTGGATTCTTGCTCTTACCAGGTAGGCGCTTAGACAACTGAGCTGTCTCCCCAGCCTGCTGGCTTCGTCTGTGTAAAGAGAGTCTTGTAGGATCTCTGACTTGTGCCTGGCAATATTTTGGGCCTCCATTTTGGATCATGACACATGGAATATTAGCTTTTGTTATTCTCCAATTAATTTTGGAAATTTTATTTTAACTTGTTATAGAAGTAAAGAGATATTGTATAATTTATTCATTAATAACTTATTGTATCACTTTAAATAATAAAACCCTCAGAGTATCAGTGGGTTATGAAACATTTAATAGTGCTGCTTGCCTATATGTTAGTGAGATGTGTGTGTGTGTGTGTGTGTGTGTGTGTGTGTGTGTAGCTGGCTCTGGGGCAGGGTAGGCATGGCACATAGTGCCGGGAATTGAAGTGTGCATGCCTACGCTTGTCTAAGCAGGCGCATTAGGCTGCTGAGCTATCTCGCCGGCCTGAGGAGTGGGATTTTTAAAAGGAAGAGTGCGACGTAAATTCCGGTGTCCACTTTGGGGTCTGGATGTTGACTTGCTGAAGACAGACGCCCCGCCCCGGGGGTGGGCGGCAGCAACCAGTGGCCTTGCAGCTGTGGTGGGATGAGAAGAGGGAAGAAGAAGCAAGCCTGCGTGTGCTCCCGAGAGAAGCTCAGGTCTTCTCCGCCATTTGTGTGATGGTCTTCAGGCTCACATGCAGACCTTTCAGACCCTCTGGACTCGGGAGAGAGCTCTCCTCCACCCTCCACGTCTGGCTGGACTGCGGCTCTGCACTCTGCCTGCAGCCCATCGTGTGCTTCCACCCCGGACTCTGCAGGTAGACACTGTACTACACACCTAAAGCTGTTCCTCTTGCACACACTACCGGATACAAATGGCGTCACTATACCCACATGCTCCTTTTACTTAGCAAAGTGCTATTTTTTATTCACATCAAGTTAAAATTTCACTTTTTAAAAAACTTTTGTTTATTTATTCAATGCATTTGGTACAGGGTCTCACTGTGCAGCTCGGACTCGTAATGATCCTCCTGCTTTCAGCCTCCCCAGCTCTGGGATTACAGGCATGCGCCACAATGCCCAGACTTTGTGGCCGGCTCACCATTCCCGAGGGTGGGGCTGGCACGGCATGTGGTGCCAGGGATCAAAGCCCAGTACCTGAGCTTGCCTAAGCAGGCTCTTAGTCTGCTAAGCTATCTCGCTGGCCATAAATTCCAATCTCCCAGAGCCTGGCTCTCTGCTCTTGCTCCAGTTGTCAGGAGCCAGCAATGCTTGTGTCCATGGAACCATAACTCTGGTGCTGAGGTTGGCAGAGAGGAGCTGAGCCTTCCAGAACCTGGCGGCGTGGTCAAACCAGGCACGTGTCATAGCTGCTATGCACAGCTGTGCTCAGAAATGGGGGCTGGGGTGCAGCTTCGTGCCGCAGGCCTTGTCTAGGCCACGTGAGGTTCTGGTGTGCATTCCCAGCAGTGCAACCACAACTCCTGGGCAACCACAAAAGAAACCTTATTTCCAGTCAGTAACTCATTGGAAAAGCCATTCCCTGATAATCTCCCCATCAGAAGAGCAAGCTTATCCTTGAAATGCCATGAGTTTGCCATGTTAAACCTTACCCAGAAGCCTGACCTGGCCCTCAGTGTGATGTCTTAGTATTTCTAACTCTATTTACTCCTGAAGCATGAGCACCCACTCCCCTCGGCAAGGTCAGGCTACACCCAGGTATGGAGCCCGTGTCACAGAACCAGGTTGTTCCCATCCTTTTTGTTTCTAGAGTCATCAGAAAAGCCCTATTGCTAAAGCCAGAACCCCTGGATGAGGTTGTATCAGTGGCTTTTGAAGCTCGGACCGTTGCAGCCCATGGCAAGGTGGAGGGTTGCTGACTCAGGGATCTGGGAGCACCATCCGCGTGCTTTCTCCTGCCCTACCAGGATGTCTGCTTCGCTCTGTTCCTGCCCTGACAACATCGCTGCCTGCATTAAGAGGACATCCATGACCTGGAGAGGGATGGGAGGGCCAAGTGGATGAAGGACAAGGCACTTCCACCCGTAAGTCTTGGCTCCACCACCGAGGTGCAGCCCTTGGTCTTGGCAGAAAAATAAGGAAGGGGAAGATCATATTTCCTGATTCCTTTCATTGATTCTTTGGGTTATATTTTTATGATTTTTTTTTGTCTAGAAAAACCAAAGCTTTTGCTGTTGCAATGGAAGTGGAATTAGCCTGAGAGCCTGCATATTTCTCGCTTCTAGGCAGCACTATAATAGCTCAGTACCACAGATATAGTTGATTCACTCTTCACTAGTGGAGGGAATTCTTCATCACACAGGGAAAGCCTTAAGACTACGTATAAAGAGTGCTCGTGGTGGCTTCCGGAAAAGAGAGATCATCCCATGCCACGCAAATACTTAAGTGGCGAGGTAAACTTATGGTGACAGGTGATCCCGGGCAGCTAATTTCTTAGAAATGACAGATTGCTGCCTGTGATGTAATTTGTAACTGTCATTAATGATGTTATGCTCATCTTCTAAAGAAACATTACTATTATTAATTATGTCAAGAGACACCCTTCCTGTGATACCATCGATTGTTTGCGGAGGTGGGCGCGTCAGGGCCAGTGCAGGCTGGCACTGCGGGTGCTACTGTGCTTCTCTTTGCTTCTTGTGCGTAACATTCCCTGGTGTCTTGGAGCCTTCTGTGCCTCTTCTCTGTGCATTGTGCCCAGGCGCTTGCCCACTGTTCTCATTCCCAAACATGTTTCATTTCTACTTCAAGTAAGAGATTTTAGATGACAAATCAAGTAATATTTATCCTTTAGAGTAACTCTGTACCTGTCTGGTTATGTAACCTCTCCTAACTGACCAAGGAACTCGCTAGTCGTGAGCACACAATTTCATTTTCATGTCTAAATCAAGCTTTTAAAGCCCTCAAAGGATGTTGATATGTTTGAAAATAATGCCACAATGAGCCCAAGGGACAGCCTTTGCCTGGGGGGACACCTCTGCTGCTTGCATAGGGCAGCAGGAGCAACAGGACTGGCCGAGGTCCAGAAAGAAGTCACTAGGTCCTTCCAGAATTTTTCTTCCACTCATTTCATGCAGAATTCCCAACCCTGGGATTGTCGCCAGAAGGATTCCTGCTTCTCAGAGCCAAAAAGCCTAATCACTATCATTTTATTTTTCTCAAAATTCTGAGGAAAATTTTAAAGCAAACACAACTTGCACATTGAGAAGAGAAGACAGAACTTATTGCTCAGGTTGGGAAAACCTGAGCTGACGTGTAATAAGCCTGCTAAGAGGTCAACAGGGAGGTGCAGAGGAGAACGGGCGGTGACCGCTGCCACCGGGAAGGCAGTCCCGTGGTGGCAGGGCTGCTTCCGCCTCACGGAGGTCATGGCTCGGGCCACAGAGTCACCCTATACTGATGATACTGATGCTGTGGGCTTCCTACAGCCCGGCTCACGGAGCACAGCCGGATCCCCTTTCGAGGAAGTTGTTTACATAATGCCTTTGGTGAGCACGGGCTCAGATTTCAGCCTCCTGCTTGCTGTGCCCAGAGTGTTGTCCTTTGTACTTATATTCATCCTCTGAGTTTACAGCTGCGAGCATTCCTCTTATGCAATCATTTATAGCCATTTTATTTTTTCATTTGATAGCAGAGTACTCTGGGGGATTATCTCAAGCGCCCCAGATGTCAGATCCACATGCTGCTCTGAATCTGGGGCGACCAGCAAGGGCCCGAGCAGACACACAGTTGCACATTCTGCTTTTTGTTTTGTGCTCTGAAGGCGTTCCTCTTTCAGCTGTGAACATGCGGTTCCCCCTAGCACACTGATAAAAGAAGTGAATATATTTCATTTTATTTCTTCACCTGTGATGTTTCTACAGCAAACTGTCACCATGAATTTCACTGTGTCCAGCATAAATTAAAAAGTCGATTCCACTGATGTGAAAGAGCTGAAAAAAACCAACAATCCCTGAGCATCTTTTCTGTTGAATTACATAAATCAGCACATTGCACACAGTGAATCATCTGTGATGACTGAAGACTGCACATGAGTGAAATACCCGAGCGAGAAATTAGGAAACAACAAACAAGCAAACAGGGTCTGGATCTGAGGGGATGCTCTAGGCCCGAGCGGCGGAAGAGCCTGGTGACGTCCCCTCAGAAATGAGAGCTCCCCAGGCCTGCTGCATCCAGCGGGACTCTTTCTTTCTTTCTTTCTTTCTTTCTTTCTTTCTTTCTTTCTTTCTTTCTTTCTTTCT
>NDGN011552907.1:0-14150 GCA_002564285.1 Tympanoctomys barrerae | reverse complement strand
ACACACACACACACACACACACACACACACACACTCAGATTGGGTCTAAAAAACTAGTAACAAGCTCAATCAGAAGTGAGGCCGCTCCCACTTGGATTCAAAATGTTAAGAACCAGGAAAAATGAAGGGAACTGCAGATGACAGATCCTTGTAGAACTTCTGCTTAGTCAACACCCAGAGAAAAGAGGAAGATTGGGACTACCAAGAGAAAAGAGGAGAGCCCTGTCTTGCCAGCTGGTTGGGTCACAGGAAGGAATTCCTTCACCTCCCAAGCCAGATTTTTTTTTAATAGAAGCCTAAGTACAAACAGCTCTTAACTTCTTGCTCCTTATCCCTTACACATGGTCAGATTTAGATCACTAAGGGAAGCCAGAGAATCTCCTCCACATTGAATATAAACTGTGTGCCGTCCGAGGCAGCGACATGCATTAGAAGGACTGTATAAGGTAACACAGAGACTGCAGCCCATGGAAAAGCAAATGAATAAGAACATCTGATTTTTATTGATTGCTGACCATGTATCAACAATGTAGCAAGTACTTTTTTATGTATTTAGTATAGGGTCTACAGGGTCTCACTGCACAGATCAGACTCATAGTGATCCTCCTGTTTTCAGCTTCCCAAGCGCTAGAATTACAGATGCACACCACCATGCCCAGTCTCATTCAGCATCTCAGCATGCCCCAGGCACAGAGCCAGCATGGCAGGCTGGGGATCAAACCCCAGTCACCACACTCTGCCTAAGCAGGCACTTTAGTCTGCTGAGGTATCTGGCCAGGACTGTAGCAGGTACTTTTAAGTAGCTTTTCTTTTGAAATCTTTCCCGTAACCACACAAATATGTGCTATTAGCCTCATTTTTACCTCATTAGCCTGAAGTGACCATGAAACACTAGTTGGAAGACAGTACAGTGAGATGCTTTAATGAGCCTAAGTCATTCTCAATTTAAATCTTGTCTCCACCATTTCCTAATGAGATATGTGCTCATTCAAAATAATTCACTTTCAAGAGACAGATACCAACTCAAAATAACCCAAGCAGATCCAAGAAACTGGCCCATGTCACTGGAAGAGGCAGACAAGGGTTTCTGATTTCAAAGCAATGGACCCAAAGATCAAATACCACCTTAGTGGCTGTCACTCATGCTCTCCTACTAAAAACCAGCTTTCTTCCTTCCCTGGCCTCATAAGTTGGCAGCTTCAGGATGACAGTGTCCTCAGTGAAGAAAGAGGTGTCTTGTTTTCAAAGTCCTTGTCAGTGCCCAGGGAAAGAGCCTAGCTGGCTCCACGGGCTCCTGCATCTTCCGTTTGACACAATAACTGTCCGCAGATGGATTGGACATGCTGGATCAGTAGCTGACAATCTATTCAGAATTACAGAAGGCACATCCACTCTTCAAAAGCAGGAATGTTAGGCAACCCAAAATAATAGATCCACCACATCTAAACTTTGGGAAATTCATTGAAGTTTTGGGAGCCTTGCTTTGCTCACTTATTTAAAAAGGAACAAAGGCATACATTCCACCAACTTCTTGTGAGAAATTTAAAATCAAACTAAACACTCAGCACCTAGAGGCATTTAATCTGCGGTGGTCATTTTCGTTATTATTGGTGCTATTGCTTGTGGTTGTTTTTCACACAAGGGTTGGAATTTGAAGCCCATCCCAAGATCCCCAGATGTCTAAAGTGCTCCTGTCCCCAGGGTGGAGTCCCCTTTGGCTCTGCAACCAGACGCCTTGCACAAGCCAGGCCCCGTGTGCCAAGGTTAAGCTGGTTCACCATCTGACGGCCGCAGAACAGCGAGCGCCTCCCCAGCCCCAGCAATGTCAATACTGCCTTCCTGACTCCGCCTATTGTATCTGGAGGAAAGTGGCGGGGCATTGTCTTCCAGCGCTCCCCACAGGAAGCATGATATCACCCTCTAACAAAAGCGGGAAAGCTGACAGATCTGCTGAGATGGGTGTGACCACAACACACACCTCACTGGTCGGGCCTGGACAAGGGGCAGGGATAAGCAGTGAACAAACAGCAGCTGCCCATGAGGGCCTAACTGGCAGCTTTGGCTAGTCCTTACATTTTCTCCCCATCTTTGTTACTCGCACACCATGTTAGACATGACACTACCAGGTGGTGCAAATGGACTCCCCACCACGTCCACACACAATCAGCAGATGTGTTGGAAAGAGAGCACCCTGCCCATCTGGCAGATCCATGTCTTCACACCTGCTGCTGCAGTCTTTGAGAAGGAGCCAAAGAGAAGACAGATTCCTGAAAGGATCAACAGAGGCTGTCAGGATGGGCTAGAGGGCAGCAGGCACGGATAGATCAAAAAATCATTCTACATGTTCAATGTGAGTTAAGGAATAATCTGGCCAGACTGGTGGGAACTGGGCTATCAGTTAAAAATTCCAGATATAAGGGAGGCAACTTTAGACATTCCCTTTCCTGGAGGCTGGGAGCGATGCCAGCTGCTCTTCTGACACCCCTCCCAGCTCTGGCTCCTAGTGTTGCCAGTGGGGCAGGCTCTCAGTAAACAACACATCTGTAGGCTGCTGCCCTGTGCCAGCCCTGGAGAGTGTCGCCTGCTGCCCCCTTCTTAAAATTCTTTCCTTCTATCTTTATCACAATACCAATTCTCTCACATCTCAGGAAAGAAATCAGGTTGGCTTGTTCCAGCCTGACTGTTACTGTCTCCCCCTGTCTATCTCTTTTCTCTTTTCTTCAACTTAAATCTTAATTTGTATTCATGATTCCTGCTTCACTTTCCATAAATCAAAGATTTCTAGGTTTCAGTCCCTTACCCAATTCACTTTCCGGGGGCTTCAGATCCAAAAGAGACAAAGTTTGCTAAATATCTCCCTTTACAAGTAACCTCAAAATCAAAATGTATGAAGTGGTTAGTTGCTCCATTCCAGCCCATCTCCAGTCAGCTCCTTCTGCCATGTCACCCAGCACACTGAATAATGCCCCCACTATCCAATGCACAATGCTAAAGCCATGAGTATTCTGTCTCTCACCCTTCCAGGCGTGACCCAAGCCCACAAGTGTCCAGCACATTGGTCCATCCTACACCCTATGATTACAGTGAGTTTTCCAAGGCATAAACCAGGTATGATAGGACAGGCACCCTGCTAAATTTCAACATGAGCAGGATGAGATATAAGTTAAGAATAGTAAACTTGAGACATTTGTAGCTAAATGGATGGACTATGAGACCACACTCTTAAGCAAAAATCAACTGGACACACATGTAAATACTGCATCATCTCTCTGGTGTGAGACACTGAAAGTGTAAATAAGAAACAAAATGTATAATAGATATGGTGAAATGGGAAGCAATTGTTCAAAGGGAAAGGGAAATTGGGAGGGTGGATGGAATAGAAAAGAAAAAACAATGGTAAAATGTTACCAAAGCCTTGTAAATAAGGAGGGCTTGAAGAGGGGTTGAAGAGAGGGGAAGGGACTAGAGGGGAGAAGGAGAAACTAAGACAGATAAGGTACAGGTACAAATTCCCTATGATGTATACTATTTATTTTTTTTACTTCATGGTTTTGGAAATCAAGCCCAGGACCTCTTGTACATTGGGCACTTGCCTCTACCTCTGATCTATGTACCCAGCTCTCTCTATTTTTTTATGTATACGTATTTATTTTGTTTTACAAATTCCCTATGATGGACTTGATCATTATGCATATCTAAACTATACCAATAAACTTAATTAGAAAATAAAATAAAATGATTAACAAGGCTTTTCCTGACCTGACCTCTACCTTAATAGTCTATTCCATCCTATAATATTCCAGTTTTACTCAGCTTGCTTAAGCTTGTTCTATTCTTTCACACATCTACTTCTTAGAAATTTTTTTGACTTTTCTGTTTGTTTTTGGGGTTGTTTTTTCCTGTATGGGACTGTACCCAGGGACTTTGCACTGAGCTACAAGTCCATCCCCAGCCTTTTAAATCTGGAGACAAGGTCTCTCTAAGTTAAATCAGTTCACAAGGCCAGGTTCAATTTGTCATCCTCCTGCCATAGTCTTCTAGAGTGCTAGGATCACAGTCATGAGCCACTGTGTTATCTGGCTATATATAACTCATAATCAGCTATGATTGAGACAATATTTATGACTATTTTTAAGAATTTGGAAAAATGAAAAAAAATTAACCTACAGATTGTTTTCAAATGTCATTTGTTTTCTCTGTATACAACTTGTCAATCAATAAAATTGTCACTCTGCTTTTAAATATTTAACTAACTATTTAGGGCTGGGGGTTACTTTAGCACTAGAGTTTGTCTACCATGTGAGGGAATCTGGGTTTGATCTTCAGCAACAAAAAATAAACAGAAGTATTTATGTTTAATTTAGATGTTTTGCTTCATGTTGTATCAAATTTTTATAGTCCTATAGATTTTGTGAAAATCTATTTTATATAATACCTCTGCTACATAGTTTATCACAGAATTTTATAATTCATCTGTGTATATCTATCTTTTCCACTAAAATGTAAGCTCAGAAAGAGGAAAACACCTCAGCTTGTTTATTTTCCCAGTACAGCACACAGCCTAAGAGAAGCCCTCTGTAAGTCACTACTGACTAAAGAATGCATGAGTATACGAAGGATGCATAAATAAAGGCTAGCCAAAAAACATGATAAATGTCTACTGGGTGAAAAATGAACATATGTTATATGTAATACTCAACCTCCACAAAATACCTAATCTAAGCAAAGTTCTAGTTAAGATACTAGAGGTATCTCTTTTATATTCCACAAAGAAAGACTCTTCTTATGTTTACATGAAATTTTTAATATAACCAAATTTTTCAGAGAAGAATAAATATTATTTGCAATGTATATGAAATTGGTCTATTAATAAATTATTATTCTCACATTGATGAAACTCTATAATGTTCCCTTTTTCCTTTAGGGCCGCCATGGGCTACCAATAGTTTCTTACTATGACTATCATACTCCATTCAATAAAAATTGCTACACATTACATCAAAGGACTAAGGCCCAAAGAGATAACATTTATTGTGAAAAGAATTGAGAGGCCTATTGGACTAAATCTAGAAACCCAAAGCTGAAAAAGACTGCCTTTGTGGCCTACACAAAATTGGAAGAAAAATATCAGCAGGAAGAGTTTGCCCAGGCAAGTTTAGTTGAATTGTGTTTATAGGAGGGAAGTGAAAAGGCTTATTTTGAAATGGATAGACCAGCAAGAACAACAACCAAGAGGAAATAATGCATAGATTGTACTGACAGGCCTAGTAGAATTACATGGGCTATGAGCAGGGACGAATGGATCAGAAAGGGAAGCCAGTCCACAGCAGGCGAAGTCTTCTGACTTATTAAAGCAAGGAGCAGCAGGTACAAAACTTGAGGGATTGCTTCATGCTGAGGTTATGTAGAAGGACGTCACAACTATGAGACCAGTGCTGAGACACATGCCCACATTCTGGGAAAGATCAGATCAGCTTTGTTTAGCGCAGTGTCCCTCATAGTAACACTTTGTCTTCAAGTAAACTGGCTTAATTTAAATAAGAGAGTTCTTGTTGCCTAAGCAATTTACATGCAATGTAACATTTTGTCCTTTTATATCAATCCTGAGAAATGGATAGTTATCTATAAAGGATGAAGAAAATGTGGCTTTCAGAAATTGAGTAATTAGCTTATTTTTGGCTTTGATCACATAATCTCAACATTGTGACATAATCTATGCTTCTAACTCCTTCAGCTCGCCTAGCAGATTTGCAATCAATGTTCTCAGGCTCTTCAGTGTTTAATGGGGATGTTCTAAGCTGCACACTGAAAGAATTTGTGATTTGGACATTATACTGTATTTCTTTTTAGCAATGAGAGCATGTATTGACACACATGAATTTTGTTTATCGCTAAAACCTGGGTGTCATTCACAGGAACACTCAACAAATCAGTTCTCTCCCACATGCATGCAGAAGTGAATATACATAATTTAGTTTTCTGAACCCAAGAGCAGAAATTGACACTTATCTATCCCAAGTGGAATCTTTTGGTTTCGTCAGCTCCTCCAGCCTAGAGACGTGTATCTGAATTCTGACTTTGTACACTCACCAGTAAGCCATCTACAGGGAATAAACATGTGATGCAATCAAATAGGTATATTCTGAGATCTTCAGGAGACAAAACTGATCACTTCAAAAGAATTCACNGGCCACTCATCTAAACCCCCAGATGACATAACACATTCTTTTGGGACAGACTTAAAAGACTCCATCTCTTCTGGAGAGATGTCTTAGAAGAACTAAACTCATCCGAGAAACTCTCCAGAATAAGACTCAAAGAAAAACGCTAAGATCTCCCAATAATATAATACTTAAAAGGAACAGCTGCAAAGAAAACAAAATTCTTTCCTCTGCGAATACAGGAATTCCACAAAATGATCCCATCTTCTAGACCTCCCCTTGACTACTCAGACTTGACTCTAGCCTTCCAAGACCATTCCAAATGAGGAGGTTCTACCTCAAACATGCTCCTGACTGAATAACTACATTGCCTCTGTCACCTCAGACAAGATACCTGGTCTCTCTGAATGCATTTGTTGTTTAAAAGGTCAGGCAAGATAGGAAAGGGAGATGAAGGTGAAGACTATATCAGAGTTGATCATATAGCACATTCCTTGATGAACAGAAAGTCAAAGTGATTGGGGAGAGTGCACACACACACACACACACACACACACACACTTCTGCAGTGAGAGAGATGCAAGGATGTGGCAAGGATGAGATGTGGCAAGGATGAGAGGGCAAAGGAAAGGTAATACATTCACTAGAACTTGTTTGTAATCTGTAATGAGCAATTATTCTCACTGAAATGGGAAAGGAAGGCACAAGAATCTGCAATAGTTCATGAGAAGCTCGTGTAAGCCACATGCCTCTTCCAGCTTCTCATGAGCAGTCAGCCTCTCTACTGCCTAGAGCCATTCTTCACTGAGGCAAAGGTAGCATAATTTTTTTTCCTTATTCAGAATAAGAAGTCTGAAACTCATTGGACTAGCAATAAACTTGTGGGTTGAAAGTCCCTTGCTCCATGACTGGAGTCTACTAGTGGAGTTTGGCAAGAAGAAAAGGCTCCTGTGGTGGTAGATGTCCACAAGCTGGAGTCTTGCTGCAGTGGTTAAGCCTTGAGCAGTCACGTTCACTGAGGCTTAGATCAAGAATGCAAATTAGGACACAACAGACTACCCCAGAAACTAGCTTTGCTAGTATGCCTTTTCATCCTAAAGAGAGCATGGCCTGCTCCCTCTCCTTGATCCTCGTACTCCAGATGCACTGCTGTCTTTGTTAAGGAACTAAAGTCTAGACATACAACAACTATTTGAGTCGCATAACTTTTTTTAATCTTTTATTTATTTATGTATTTGGTACAAGGTCTCACTACACAGCTTAGACTCATAGTGCTCCTCCTGTCTCATCTTCCCCAGCGCTGGGATACAGGCGTGGGTCACTGCGCCTGATTTTGGGCCAAGCACAGCACACCAGGGGTTCCAGGGCTGGCATGGCATCATTACCAGGGTCGAACCCAGGTCACTGTGATTGTCAGGCAGGCACTTAGACCACTGATCTCTCTCTCCAGCCTTGAACCACATAACTTTTTGTAATGGTTCTGGGAATCAAATCCAGAGCCTTTCAAGATTAGGCATGCATTTTCTACCACTGCACTATAGCCCCAGCCCTCCCATAAACCCTTTCTTATTTTATAAATGTGTTTTTAAGCTTATCTTACTAAGTGTAAAAATCATTTATAGGAAAATAGTAAATTAGGACAGCTGTGTATGTGTGTGTGTGTGTGTGTGTGTGTGTGTGTGAAAACAGTTGTACGACTTAACCTAAAAGGTACATCAGAGCAACTGCAGATGCCTAGGCTTTGCATTGCTCTAACCCTATTGGAGAATCAGCTCCAGATTTCATGTCATTGATAAATATAGCATTTAGAAAGCAAACCAAAAGTGGGGAATAAGGCTATTTAAGTGTGCATAATTTTGGAGTAAACAATAATTTCAAAATTAATATAAAAAATCCACATAAATACCAAAACCATTATCTTTCATGTTCAGATATTTCATGTTCAGCAACTTGTGTTACAATCTTATTTTTTAAAAATGTTTACATTTCTGGGGATCGAACAACAGCAACCTGAGCCTGACTGCTTTGTTGAAGCAGGCACTTAAAGAGCTGAGCTAAGGGGCAGGGCCCCAAAATGTTTATATTTCTAATACACTGAACGTTGAAAGAAAACTGAACAGAAGTAAAAACAATTTATACATAATTCTATTATCTTATTGGGTTAACTTTAACACAGATTCTATCAAAAAGAAAACCTGTATGCACATTTCACAAAAAGAAAAATTTGTATAAGGTGCACATTCCCCAGATTTAGCATCTGTGGACTTCTTCCTATGGGGGACTTGAAAGATATCCTACATCACAGAAAAGCCACTATATTGCTGAACCTTAGACAAGAAACTGCAAATACACTGCAGCACTCTCCATGACCAAAGTTATATAAGCAGCACTTGGCCATACTAATAAATGTCTGGAAGATAGAGGCCACCACTTGGAGCACCTCTTGTAACTGTAGGGCCCAAAGGTAACTTGTGTTAATCTCATGATGTCTCAATAATTTAGTATTAAACTATTTATATGAGTTTTTCTTTCTCTGTAGTGTGTGCATTTTTTTTGGCAGATTCTGTATTATAAAGATAGAAAAATATAAAAGTAATATAACAAATACTTATATTTGAATCAAATTCTCCCTAAATGATAGCCAGCACCATTAAATTCAATGTATTTTTCCAAATTCACTTCCATTATCAAGTCAGTTTTTCATTATAAAAATTAAAATTGGGGGAGGCCAATGGCAGTAACATGCTCGAGATCCATCGTTCAGGTCTGGGCCACGTGAGCTCCAGCAGCACACCACCATGTAAAGAGTCCCTGCAGTATACATTCCTGAGCCCAAGCGCACTCCTCTGACCACCACTATGCCATAACAAGCTCCAGCCATCTCCTGTGCCCAGTGATCCTGGTAACTGCCTAAGATTTAGCTTCTTTGGCCCAATAAATATTGCATTAGTTATTATATGCCAGATTTTTAAAAAATAAAACAAAAACTATAGCCCAAAATTACTTAACCCCAATATAAAAGAAAGACACTGGAATTTGACCACAATTCAGCTATGAAATATTTGTAGAAAAGCATTTTGGTTCTTACTTAAAAAGGACAAGCCAGACAGTATCTTAGCTGGGTACCCATAATACTAAGCATGAATTTAATTTTCAAAAACAAACTTACTAGAGATTTTCCTTCAAGCAGGTTAGACCAGGTTTTGTTCTGTTTATTACTAAGGAGGCACTCCTGAATGAGGAGCAGAAAATAATATACCATAGTAAACATATTTCTTCCACCAAAGTGACTCAGTCTGTCCTCAGCCCATGGCATCAGACAAGGCAATCACCCAGAAAGAAACGCTAGAAAGCCAGCTCATGCCACAGGAGCTCTGAATTTCAATCCCTTCATATAATGAATGGAGAATCACAAAGAAACAGCGCAGATGCTGTAGCCACCCCCTGCTAACCAGAACGAAGATTTGGTGGGAGAACCCAGAAGCCACTGTGCTTTTAAAAACTTCAAAACTAAAAATATAAAGCCAAAACTTACCAAACAGGAGCAAGCTGAGTCCACAGAGAACTAAGCTAGCTAAAGAGTCCATGCTTTGCCAAATCTCTCCATCCAGCATCCACAGGCGTGCATGAGGCCCCAAGGATCCCTTCAGAAACCCAGAGCTTTGTGACTTTCCATTTGCATGTTCTACAGGCTCTTGTTTACAAGTCAGACACGAGAAAGAACAGCATCGAAGCAGGCTGTGGCAGTCTCATTTCTGTCTGAGCACAGGGAGTTTTAAGTTCCTTTTTCCTGTTTCCTTTGTAGATTAGGATGGGAAAGGCTGTATCTTAAAGGCATTTGGTATCAGCAGTTCTGGGGGCACTGCAAGCCTTGTCCATCTTGCAGTTTATCAAAACACTTATCTGCTGCCTCTGCTCCTGCGTTTGCAGCTGTTGTAGGGGTAGAGGGATTTTTGCTGGAAGTCTGGGTCCTGGTCAGCATTTTCAGAAACAATAGGGGTATCCTCTAATAGGCGGAGAGCTGAGAACAACAAGCCCTCCACCTCTGTATGGTATGCGATGAGGACCAGCCCTCTGATGGCTCTCTGGGGTCCACTTGGGAGCCCCTAACAGAAGGGGGTTTGGTGTGTGGGGAACAGGTTTTGCTTTTGTTTTCTCCTTATAACCCACGTGGTGTGAACTGGGAAAAGAAGTTTTCCGTGATGAGAAAATACAACCTGGCAATTAATTTGAGTGAGAATCAATGAGGTCAGTGCCCTGTGTAATCACAAAAGACTACAGTCCCACATTGTAAGCCTGTTTTCTTTCACACACATCGCCTATTCGTTGGCCAGGAGCCCAAAGATAGTCATGTGTTTGGTTATAACTTTAATTTCTATGAACAGTTCATCTGAAGGTGATCTAATCTATTGAAGTACTAGGCTTAAAGAGATTCTAATAATGTGGATAATTTCAGGATTCTTGTGCGGCTTGGTGGCATGTGAATGTAATCCCAGCACTCTGGAGGCTGAGGCAGGATTGCCACAAACTCAAGGTCAGCCTGGACTACATAGCGAGACCTTGTCTCCAAAAATAAATAAATAAATAAATAAAAAATCCATAGCTATCGTCCAATAGTGTTTTGGAAGCATATTATGTACAAGTTTTTAAAAACATCTGTGTAGAAAACAAATGAAAATGATTAGATTAAAATAAAAATAGTGTCTGTAAGAACAGAGACTATTCTAAGAAAGTCTAAGGGCCAAAGGAAAAGAGCTGCTGGAGTAATGGTATCTAACATAAGCACGGGAACCCCAAACTTAATGAAATATAAGATGAGCATACATTTTTAAAAAATGTATTTGGTACAGGGTCTCACTATGCAGTTTATGATCCTCCTGTTTTCAGCCTCCCCAGTGCTAGGATTAAAGGCGTGCGCCACTACACTGATCTCAGGATCGGGTTCAGCACGCCCAGGGGCAGGGCCGGCGCAGCATGTGGTGCTGAGGATCGAACCCCAGTCCCTGCACTTACCTAAGCAGGTGCTTAGTCTGCTGGTCTATCTCACCGGCCCCCTAAACTTACTGAAATGATCATGTTTTCACAGTATGAGTTGGGACTCTAGAATACCATGTTTACTTCCTGCTCTCATCCCTGAGGAAATAATATTTCAGTCCTTTCCCTCCCACCACAGGAAAAATCAAAGGCTGTAATCGTAACTAATTTCTGCCCAGGTCTCATCAGATCAGGGGTGCTTATTAATGTGCCCGGCTGGGGGTGGGGGGAAGCGCCCCACTGTTTCCTTTAAGCTCGGCTGACCCACAGTCAGATGCATGCCCACCTTGGGGCTAGTATTTGAAACAAGTTATGTAATCACCTTAAGCCCAGTTTCAACAGCTATCCAACGACGGTACGCCTCCTTGGGTTTTTTGTTTTTGTTTTTCTTCTTCTTGGGTTTTTGAGAGAATTCAATGAGGTTTAAAAATATATAAAAATAGTCTCATTTTGATTATTGAAACTATCCTACTAATTGGTTTTGAAACTGTCTTGCTATTTGTTTCTCAATAAAATTAATTTAAAAAATAGTCTCATTAGTGTGAGAAATTGAGAGAGCAAAATATGATCCAATATGTACAAAAAAATATTGTGACTAAGGAAGAAATTGTCCAAAGGAAAAGAAAAACTGATGGGAGAAAGGGAAATGAAAACACACACACACACACACACACACACACACAAGGCAATTAAGATAGTTACACAAAAAAAAAGATAGTTCTACAGCTAGTTTCTCTTATTTCACTGATAGAAAGTTTTGTGTTAATACTTTTCTGGACAATATTCTATTCCTATATCTTATACTCTGAACAACCCGTGAATATAACAATATTCAGTGTATTAATTATTGTTACCGTACTCTCCTAACTAGCCTGCTTTGAAACTAATTTTCTGGTTTTTTTTTAATTTTTTGTTTAAAATTTTAGAAATATGTAAAAATACTTGGCACTGTGCCTAATTCATCGAAGGTTTTCATTAGATGCTAATAACTTTATTTCTTTTCATTTCTCCATTCTGTTTTTGATTTAGATCCCAAGAGTTTCTGCCAGAAAGCTATGATATGATTTTAAATATGGCACTGAAAAGGAACAGCCTTGTGTCAGGCATCAAGTCCTAGTCCCAGCAATGTCACAATATTACAGGCAAGCCTTAAGCAAATCACTCTCTGTATCTAGTATTGTTTCTCCAATTTAAAACAAAGTGTTGGGCCAGCCTGATAGCTCATTGGACTAAAGCACCTGCGTAGGCAGAGCACAGTGGCCGGGGTTCGATCTCCAGCATGCTGTGCCAGCCCCGCCTGGGGCTGGTAGAGACTGGGCATGCTGGCGCACGCCTGTAATTCCAGAGCTTGGAAGGCTGAAAACAGGAGAATCACTATGAGTCTGATGTACTCAGTAAAACCCTGTAGACCTTGTAGACCAAAAGAAGTAGAAGAAGTATTTATGAGGCAGGAGATTATAGCCAGAGGGCCAGGCAAATGGGCATGACTTGTCAATCATGGAGCTAGGTCAGGTGCATAGGAAAATTATTCACAGGTCCTGCACCAGGGAACAATCCAAAAGCATTCTCTTCAGTTCTGGTTCAAAAATCAAACAGATTTTCAATAGGACAGCCTAAATAAGACATCAGCCTGACAATGGGGGATAAAAAAGACTTCTACCAGACTGACCAGATAGGCCAGCATATTAAAGCGCTTGCTTATGCAGATGCCAGGTTTGATTCCCAGCATGCCATGCTGGCCCCACCCATGCTGAGACAGCGATGGAGACTGGGCGTGGTGGTGCACTCCTGTAATCCCAGTGCTTGGAAGGCGGAAAACAGGAGAATCACTATGAGTCTGAGCTGAGTAGTGAGACCCTGTAGACTCTGTCCTAAGTACATTAATAAATAAATAAAGAAAAATTTTTAAAAAAGAGACTTCTACCATTAGCCTCATGTAAAACATATCTAGAATGCAGAGAGAATGGAATGGACTCAACCATGCTGGCTAATGGAAGGAGGAAGAACTTGTGTAACATTTCTGGCTGGCAATACAACTTTCTGAAAGAACTAGGGAAAAGAAAAAAACTGAACTGCTTTTCTGTATAACAAAGGAAGTCAGCCCAGAGAAGACTGCAAGGTAGCACCCTTAGCCCACGAGGAACAGTTAGCAGGAGGGGATGTGAGTGATGGTTACTTGCATGGTCATCAAGCATAGAGGAAGTTTGTGCCCAGGGAGGGAGGTGCCTGGAGTCTGTGTCCATGGCCTTTCAAGTCTGTGCTATATGGCTTGGGGCCAGTGGATCTCACAAAGCCTCAGTTGTGTTATTCTTAACAGTGAGCACCTCTCTAACCTTCCCAAGCTTCTACAGTGGCACAGACATGAAGCTTACTTTTTCTTTGAACTACTCAGAAGAAAGGGTCTTAAAAATTAACTTAGGGATGTTTTCTGGTATAACTGCATTCTCCACTATCTAGAAGAGAAATGTGACTTAATTTCATATTCCAGGATCCATAAAGATTAACCCATCTTGTAACTGGAGCTGCAAAATCGAACTTTAAAAGTTAGATTTTAGTTTTCCTTTAAAGTGACTCCTTTAACCTTCCTCAGAGCTAGGGCATAAATAGCTCCCTTACCCATTTCACTGGAGAGTGGATATACAGACCCTGAGAGCACAAGGTCAGGCAGTACAGCAGGCTTTAAAACACTCACTGGATTAAAGCATGTCAAATCCAAATAAACCTTTGCCTAGAGGAGTTAAGCAAAGAGATGATGGACCAGCAAGATAACTCAGTGGTCTAAAGTGCCTGCTTAGGCAAACTTAGGCAGTACAGGGATACAGGGATCAGGGTTCAATCCCCAGCACCACATGTAGCACCAGCCCCACCCCAGGGTGGGCTGAGCTGGCAGAAAGAGAGAGAGAGAGAGAGAGAGAGAGAGACAGAGAGAGAGACAGAGAGAGAGAGACAGAGAGA
>NDGN011552904.1:7812-26311 GCA_002564285.1 Tympanoctomys barrerae | reverse complement strand
TCCATGGGAGAAAAGTTTATCCTTTAGAATAACATGAAGACAGTTGTAAAAATGAGAGAAAGCTGCTGAGACATAGCATCACTAAAAATGAAGATTAATAATATATTAAAGACTATTTTGCAAATAATTTTTAAAGCAATTTACTGAATTACAGCAAGACCATACTCCCTACACTGTGCCTGCAAAATAGATATTTTAACAGGTCATTTTAATAGGTGAGCCTATCTAGAAGAATTTTATTCTTCAATAAATATAAGCTGTGTCTATTAAATAGAGGTAGTTCTCTTTGCTGTAAATATTCTACAGTATGTCATAATTTCTTTTAAACCCATAAAAATGGATTATTCAATATCTCTGAAACTTTTGAGCCTTATACTCTCAGAATACTTACAATAACTTAAAGAATATAGTTTAGGAATGATGTATTGAGAGTTCAGAAAATCATCAAAAGTATTGATTGAAATCAACCTGAGACAGTGAATTGGCACATGCTGTACACAAAATTCTTATTTATCTATTGATGAAAATTTTTAAGATGTGTGCATGGTATAATTTTCAGAATGTGGCAAGAACATTCAAATAAATTAAGAGCAAAAATTACACAGGATGATGTTATGTGCCTTAATTCACAAGCCTAAAAAACTCACACTCAAGTCCCACTGCAGGAAATTTTATTATTTGCTATTACTTAAAAAATTAATATGTGTGTTACAAATTTAGATGTTGTACTTTTTTACAACTATGCAGGGAAGATTATTTCTATCACATGGAGGTTAAAGAAAAAATACTTAGTTTTCATCCTTCCACCTAGCTTCAAAAACTAGGCAGAGAATCAAGCTAAAACTGAACAAAGGAAATTTTCAGAGAGAAAATATTATGAAAAAGCAACATGTAGATGGAAAAGTGGAAGGCTTTTTGTGTCATAATTGTTTTGACAGAGCTTTAAAGCTGATTTTCATAATAAAAGCCTCTTTTCGAGCAGAGCTCACTTCTTCCTACCACAGGCTGCTGCTTTTGTGCCTACTGCTAAGCACAAGGGAAGAGAGCAGAAGATTTACCACTCGGCGTGGAAAGATCCAAGAACTAAGAGTTCTGCATCCACAGGATGACTCCAGATGCAATTGTTAGCCAGGAGGAAGTTCTTCAGGCCAAAGAGTGGGCAGGAGAATTATATGGTGACACTGAATTATGCAATGAGATTTCTGAACACAAGAAGTGCAAAGGGATTTGACAACTAAGACACTGAGGTAGCAAAATGGTAGCTAGTCTTGAGGGAAACAATTATCACTCCCTCATGAAAAACAGCTTACACACTCCTGCCTGTAAGTGTGTGTGTGTGTGTGTGTGTGTGTGTGTGTACACCATACCTATATCTGTACATACATTTCCATTTATATATTTAATGCATAAATAAAATGCATATATTTTAATATGTAAATTTATACATTTACATATGTTTTCCTTAAAAATACAATTTGTGGGCCAGCGAGATAGCTCAGCAGACTAAGCACCTACTTAGGCAAGCACAGGAACTGGGTTTGATCCCAGGCGCCACACACAGCACCAGCCCCACCCCTGGCACACTGAGTCTGGGCATGGTGGTGCATGCCTGTAATGCCAGTCCTGGGGAGGAGGAAAACAGGAGGATCACTACAAGTCCGAGCTATGTAGTAAGACCCTGTACCAAATACGTAATAAACAACAACAAGCAAATAAAATAAAAATTAAATACAATAAAAATACAATGTGTAAGCAATCTGACCACTTGGTTAAACTGATTTCAGTGAAGCTTCCTTAAAATATCATTAAAATAATTCTCCACAAGGACCTTATTTTACACTTGCTGTTCTGATCGCTCTCCTGAGAATCATTCTGTTTTTAAATTTCACAAAGCAGAATCGCTATTCAAAGTGGTAATTTTTCCAATGCTTTAACATCCTGTCAAAAGAAATGCAGCCCAGGGCAAAATCGTGAAAACTGATAAAATAAGCATATCTAAAAGCAAAAATAGAGTTATTGGCAGATTGAGCTTTAATCTAAAATTAGAGAAGTGCTGTACATTTTGATGTTCACTATACATCTATTTCTTGACAAATTTGTGGAAAACTCTTAGCCATACCTTGGGACAATCTAATCAGCCTTTATTAGACATGATATTTTCAAAACAATCCAAAGGCAGATAAAAAAGTTTGGCCAGGTTTTAACAAATATAAAAGTGTGTGCATACTCTGAGGTAAGAGTTTTGTGAGTCTAAACCCCAGGTGAGCAACTTAGTGACTTGGCAAGATCTTGTCTTATAAATATTCTTTAAAAACGCTTTGTGCATAGTCACTGTGAAGATCTTGGGTTTAGTCTCAAGAAAAAGTGTCTATTCTGAGAGATACGGCCTCTTCCACCCATTTTATCAATGTTTCTTCCATGTGAGGGAGCACACTGTTGGTACGTTCATCCATGAAACAGACACTACTGTTTTATTTAGTGAAGCTAAAGCTTGTACGCTTGCACAGATAAAGTAAGATCATGTTCCACTGTGGTTGGGATCACGAGTCACTGTTTCCATTTGTCATACTCTGAGCACCTGTGTTTAAGTGACTATCTATTAGTCATTCATTTCTTTAACAAACATTTCATAAGCATCTATACCATGCCAAAAACTGTAAAATGGACAGCCAGCTTCTGGATCCCCTGGAGCTGCGTACCCAGACTAGGACATAAAAGTGCCCAGCAAAGAGACGGGTGTTAGGCAGACCCCCAAACTTGGGTGCTGTCTTGTCTTTGCTTTACTCTTTGCAGTCTTTTTACATCTATGGCCTAAGCACATGTTTCTTCTCTTTCCAATGTAGCAACGGCCTCAATTTACTGATCACTGAAACTATAACCAATGTTATATCCATCATGAACTTAGCGCTCACCATAACCATCAATGTGTCTTTGTTTGGGTGACTATAACAAAATGCCATATATATGTAACTTATGAACAACTGATTTTATTTCTCACAGTTTGAGAGAGTTGGGAGACCAAGATTAAGGAGCCAGTGGAATAGTGTGCATTGAGGGGCCTTTCCTGCCTGGTGTGCAGATGGTAGCTTCTCACTCCTGGTGGCCTGTGGAAGGGGTGAGCTAGCTCTGGAGCTCCTTACTAGGGTGCTGATCTCATTCCCGAAGGCTCTGCCCTCAGTACCTCACAGAGGTCCCCTTGCCTTTCAGCACTATCGCTGTGGGGTTTCTGTCCCAGCACATAAAGGGTGGGTCCCTCTCAGCCCAGAGTAGCAGGCAAGCAGTAAAGCAGGATTTGACCCCTTCAAGTGATGTATTTTTCATTACTCTACATGGTTTTCTTCAATGAACATGTAGGCATTAGTTCCACTCAAAGGTTTATCAGTTAGATGTTGAGTATTCAACAATGATGTGATCTTTGTTCAATAAAGATAGGGTTGCACACTGGGTTAAGGCCCCTGAAGAAAATATGTTAAAATGAGAGAATGTCCTGGGTGTGCATGTGTGCGGGGGACACACTCTGAGGTGATTATTCCTTTGCACACATGTGTTCACAAGTAGAGAGAGTGAGCCACTGAAACAGAAACGAGAGGAGAAAGCAGGGAGGAGGAAAATGGCAGCCACCAGACCGAGATGAAGGATTTACAGAACATTGTTTTGAAGGGGGCTGGCCGAGGCAAGCATGTAGCCACTGAAGGAATCAGTGGCATCAGGTTGTCAGCACCATTGTCTGTCTGTCTGTTTCAATGTATTTGGTACAGGATCTCACTACACAGCTCAGACTCAGAGTGATTTTCCTGTTTTCAACCTCCCCAGCACAGGGGTTACAGGTGTGCACCACTATACCTGGTCTCTGTAGCTGGCTCAGTGTGCCCAGGAGGCCGGGCCAGCAGGGCATGTGGTGCTGGGAGTTGAACCCTGGTCCCTGTGCTTGGCTATGCAGGTGCTTAGTCCACTGAGCTATCCCATGTCTACGGCCATACCACCCTGAACGCGCCCGATCTGGTCTGATCTCGGAAGCTAAGCAGGGTTGGGCCTGGTTAGTACTTGGATGGGAGACCACTGAGCTATCCCACTGGCCCTACCACTATCTCTTTAATTATTTTAATGAATATATTAGTTGACCAGGATTCAACTCTCCATGCTTTTGTTTCATCATTTTTAAACTATGACTAACAAGTTATGTAGTTCATAGAGTTTTGTAGGATTAAAAGGAAAAATAAATGTAACAAATGCATTGGCAAATTCTGGTTCAGAGGAAGTTATCAACAGCTACATTTAATACCATTCCAGAGGCCACAGTGAACCACAAACTTATACAATTCCCTCCCATTGAGCAGGGAAAGAACCTGTGACTTGTGTGTACTTTATGACAGAGAGCTGGAAACTATGACCCTCAGATCATATTACATTGCATTGGAAGGCACCCTAGACCCAAACACACTGCCTGGTGGGACAGGGGTATCAGGCAAAAGCCCCGAAGGTGGCAAGACCTGAGTTCTGCCAGCACCTGAGTGGACTTCCAAGAGGTCTCTGCTGTAAATGAGGACGCAGCTGTGCCCAGACTCTGATCCATGGGAACTGACCCAACTCCTGGGCCTGGACATACTAAACAGGCAGTACTTCTAAGCTGCTGTATTTCTGGTAATATTTTGCACATCACAAAGAACCAATACAGGGAGACAAGGAAACTCATTGGATTGCTTCTTTGTTACCACTTAAGAAACAAGATTATCAGCCCAAGTGAGTATGTCTGTACTTGCATCTTAGGGCATAGGCAACAAGAGCACGCTACTGTCAAAGTATCAAAGGCATGTACTCTAACGAACAGGCTCTGCCCTCCAGGATGGTCTGAATCTGCATATCGGGACAGGGTAGAACTTATTAAATATTGTTGAATAAATTAGTTTTGCAGCATACAATATGGTGTCACTATCTGACACGCCCATGTGATGGACACTAACAGTTCTTGATGAGCAGAAATGAAACTTTTATTAGAGTACAGTAAGATCCAAGAGGTATAATAGAAATTGCAACAGGGAAAGAAACAGCTCAAAAGGAAAGAACAACTGGGATGAGGAAAGGAGAAAAGAAGGAAGGGGAAAAAATATAAACACAAGATAGCTCCGATAACTGTATTACTGATTATATGGGTTCACTGAAAGGAAGTCAGTGCTCAGATCGTTTGATCCATTTTGCATGCCTGTATCTTGTAATCTGAGCAACTATTTTGAATACTATGTAATATAATAACCATTGTTAATTTCCTATCATCTGGTTTTGAAATTATGTAATTTTTAAAATTCTGTTTAAAAATTTTTAAAATGATATGTTTAAAGGAACAGAGAGTAAAAGTTACTTTTAGTTATTTTATGTAAACTAGCAAAGAGAGAAAGAAAAGAGACAATGGATGTTAGCTTTTGCCTAGGGGTTATCAAGATCAATTATGTAACACAATATCCTGAAGGGTGGACAAGGTATCTTTTCAAATTAAATCAATCAGCTGTATGCAATCTAAAAAAGAGAATATATCATTCTATTAAAATTGGCATGATGTAAATTTTATGTGTACCTCAGTTCTTATAACCTTCAAGGGAAGACAAAAGTCAATAGACTTTTGAAATACCCAAGACATCCCACTCTATTCTCCATAATGAAGTAACTCAGGATGTCACAGTGGAAGGAGCCCTGGCTTTAAAGTTAGAAATTTGTTCTGCCAAACCTGATTCTGCATCTTTCCAGTTACCTAAAGATAATCTAGCTCTGATTAGTTTTTAGATTTTTGTTTCTTACTAGTAATTTCTTATTTGATTTTTTAATCCTGATCTCATTATCCAAATAGGGAAAGTAAATATACTTGCAAAGCTGTTAATATGAATTAGAAATAAATGTGAATAGCCTAATACTCTGCCTAGTAAATAAAAAGGGGAAAATTTTAGATAAAGATACAATTACACTAATCATTATTTACTGTGCTTATTGTATGATCTTTTAAACTCAGAATTCTCAAGTATGTTTGTGACTCTGAACTCATGTAATTATGACATATAAGAAAGCAGCATTCAGAAGAGATGGCTTTGAAACGAGGAATGACAGCTGGAGAGTTTAGCATCATGCTGACTTTGTGCTACCTGGTAGGTCACATGACTTCTACTGTCACTTCTGGAGAAATCAGTTCACTAGTCTTGAACAAATCAGTCCTACAATTAGGTGATATCTGGCAGGCCAAGAAATCACTGAGAGAGATCAAGCTGTTTTAGAGAGACAGTCTCTGATTTAAGATAATCAGTTAATAATTTCCTCCACATATAGGCGAACGATTGAAATACAAGAGGAGATATTATGATATTATTGAACAAGGATACCCTAGAATTGTTCTGCAAAAGAGTAGAGCTCAAGGCATGTGTAAAGTCCCCAACCTAATCATCTACACAGTCTCCTCCCTGCTCTAGCAGATCTCTACTGTTTACAGTCTAGGTGGGTCCAAACTAAACCAGAGAGTGTTACAAAAGTAATTTATTAAGCATTTTCCACTTTGAAGATAGTGTACAGTCCACTGGAGAAAAAAATTTCATTTGCAAAGAAAGCCAAAAGCATGAAAAAGTTGGACTGCAAATGACAAATCAACTTAAAGGAAACTATAAGGGTCAAAGTCCACCCAGTCTCAATCATCTTTTAAATTTTCATAATGAAATGCCAAAGCACTCCCTGAATCATGCCTCCATGAGCACCTGCACGAACATTCTAAACATACAACTTCTCGCCCACTAGTAATGAAATGTCACCTGTTTGGGGACATTTGTGTCACAGTTGGCTAAAGGATTACCAACATCTCAGACCTTTGTCCCTTTACTTCCCTATTTCCCCAAATAGATTTTATGACAGAAAAATCTTGAAAGATGTTCTAAAAGAAATAGAAAATTTTAGGATCAGTTAAATTTTCAAATGCCAATCACACAAAGTTAAGCACTGTTTCACACTGCAAAGCTTGGAAACTTCTGTGCAAATGAGCACAGCACTCCTTGGCCTGCTGCCCTCCATAGAACATTGTATAAGGATAGCTGCTTGCTGTCTGAAATTTGCCTTCTGCTGAACTACAGCAGATCAGAGCCCTAGACAATTACAGAGCTACACTCTACTTCATCACTCCAGCCCTGAGTTCAGATATCTTTATCAACTTCAATTCAATGAATGCTCATGTTTTTGTAAAAGGCCTGAATAAGAAATGGTTATGTGGAAAAGGCCCTTGCCATTTTAATATAATTGTGATCGAAATATTATTCAAATGTTTGGCATTTCTGAAATGCAAACTAATACTTTTATTATGAGAGAGAGAGAGGAAGAGAGAGAGATTGAGAGATTGAGAGATTATATTTTTGTGATTTCTTTCTAGCTCTCTAGAACCTCTGAAATAATGTGTGCACAAATTCACAGCCTTCCCTCATGGGCATTCCCAATACCATGAATACATTTTAGTCTTTTCCTCTTTATCACCTGCTATTTGTTTATGTTTCTCTAAAGGTCTATTTAAGAAATAATCTATCTCAATAATTTTAAATGTGAAAAATTATAGATAATAAGTTTATCACTTTTGTTTTATAAAGATGTTTGATTTAAAATTTTCATTCTTCTTAAAACTAAAGATTAAAACCAAAACATTATTGCTAGTAACAAATCATTAGTTATGCAAAGATAAATAATCCTGATCACATTTGTGTATCAATCAAATTGAGCTCTTCAATAATTACAAATCAGCGTTGGGCCTATTCCTTCCAGCTTGAGGGCTAAGGGCTAAGCTAACTGTGAAAACTATATAACAGACATTGAGAAAGATTAAACTGCTGGGGTCAGTAAGATAGCTCAGCAGTCTAAAGCGCCTGCCCAGGCAAGTTTAGGCAGGCACAGGGGACCATGGTTTGATCCCCAGCACAACATGCTATGACAGCCCCACCCACAGTGTGGGCTGAGCCGCCCCCACCAAAAAAAAAAAAGAAAGGTTAAACTGATGGGCAGAGAGACAATACAGGGGCAGAAGGTGTAGGCCTTCTGAGAGCTTATTTATTTTTTTCCTTGTATTAGGAATTGAACCCAGGGCTGCATTCCCTAGGAGAAACAGCAAGTACCCTCATAAAGAATTTAGGAAGTCTCAGCAAGGTCACAAGATCTCATGCAATAACCTAGTGATGATATTGAGCCTCAGAGTGTGGATAACATGGCCATTTGAGAAGCACAAAAGTAGTAAAATGTAAAGGACTTCACTGGACTTTCCACGCCCAATGTCCTAAGCCATTTCCTGAAGGAGGCAAGCTGAGGAGAGTTTGGGGCCTTCTACCAAGGAGAGGAACCCTGCTCTTTCATTCCCTCTCATTCATGTCAAAGAAGAGCTCTCAGCCTGTATCCAGTTGGGGAGCTCTAACAGCCCTAAATTGTAGCTCAGCTAGTCTTCAAATGCTGGACAAAGGGCTTGCAGTCACTGGGCCTCATGTGGAAACAACGACCAGGATGAGCAGTGAGGGAGAAGAAGAGTGTGGAAGCTTCTGGCCATAGGGAACACCAGCAACGTAGAAGGTGGGTGGTGGTCTGAAGTTCACTTAGAGAAAACCTTAACAGAATAAAGAATGCTCACTTCCCATGAGAAATACGAGAGTAATAAGAAAGAAAGACCTTCAGTTTGCTTTATGGTTAGCACCAATGATTATGTCCTTGGTCAAGGTACCATAGCGACAGGAAAGCAATCAAAACAGATCTTTACTGTTTCTTCCAGGTCAATGTTCTACAACATAGACAAAAAATAGTGACAATGACTAGATCCAAAGAAGGAACAGTTAATTGGAAACAGAATGAAAAGAAGGAAGATGGCCAGGCCACCAGGGGTACGGTTCTACCTTACGTCCTGCTAACTGAGGGTAATCTCAGCACTTCTGGGTGCTGTGCTATAGAAGAACACAGGCCCGACAGTCACTGAGATGCCAGGCTCCAGAGTGAGCACCTTGCTCTATGAAGGAGAAAGACAGCAAATGCCAGTGATGACTTTGAAGAGAAAGGCACTCTGAAAATAAGAAATGTCCCTTGAGTGCATTTTGGGTGTAGACAAGTGGTTTTCACAATTAAGATGACATTTCTGCCCTTTCTTTAGCTGAGAGGAGGAAGGATGCATGCAATATGCCTTACAAGTATTCACTGGACATACATCCATGTAAAATGCCTGTATGATGAATAGACATAAAAATATAACACTATAGATTTGTGTGGTTTTTAATATATACTAAATCATCTTTCGAGGAATGTATCAAATTTGTAGTTGGAGAAAAAAATTTTTATTTGGTGGAACCAGGGATTGAACTCAGGCTCTTGTGCTTGTCAGGCAAGCACTTATTCTATTGAGCAATCTCCCCAACCCCTGTATTTGGTAATATTTAGAATTTGTATGAAAGTTGTGTAGGTATAATAGCGCCACTGAAGTTACCCTCACGTATGCATTTCTAACAACATCCTCTATACAGGTGGCAGGCTGCAGTGGCAGCTCTGGCCATTTCAGGTGCTCGACGTACACCTGCCAGGAGCACATGCGCTGATTCCTATTGTGGGGGTGCAGGTGCTCACGCTTGAACACAGATGCACTGAATATGCAGGCTAGATTAATGAAAGTTTGGTTTTATTTTTCATACATAAATATTTGCTGTATTATTAAAATAAAATGTACTATATAACAATATTTAGTATTGTTAAGAATATATATGCAGGGAAGTTATAATGCGATTTTGTTTAAAAGCAGCAACAGAGTTTTATGAGATAAACTTATTAAAACAATTACTGCTTCTGACACCTACTGTGTAACCATAGTTGTCAATGTCTTGATTTGACAATGCCTTTTCAACATTCAGCGAAGCTAATGGATGCAAATGCCAGTATCCATTCTGTTCTGCATTCTTAGTGACCTTCACTTCCTGAGTGTGAGGTGTATTAAGGTGACATTTCCCAGAACTCCTTGCAGTTACTGTGGCCCTACATCTTCAGAATAACAGTATGAATAGCATTAATGACACTATGTAACTGTGCCTATAAACTTCAGCCCTGCCTGCTTCCCCCACCCCTGGCCATCCAGCTAGCCTGGATGAACCAGCTTCCATCGCTAAGAAAGAGGGCAAAAGTCTAGCAGGAGACAGAACAAGAAGATAGAGGAGATTGAAGTATGGCAACCCTTCAGGGCACAGCTGCTCAACTACCAAGCACACACTACTCCTGGTGGACTAGGAAGTGACAGGAAAACTGCTTCCATGTTTAAACCATCGTTTCCTGAGATTCTTTGTTACAACAACAAAGAGCCCCGGCCATGGCTAAGGTGTCCTGGAAATAGCAACAAACAAGCGCACACACATCCACACAGGCGAAGCTCTGCCTCAAATTTCATCACGTCCTTTCTTGGTACTCAGTGCTAAATGTTTCAGAGTGACTGGGGCAGCTAATGGCTGGAGAAAATCTCAGAGGGGCCTTTGTTTTGGAGCAGTCCTGGGAATCCCGTTTGTCCACCAGCATAATAACATGCAGGTGAAACAGGAGAGCTGGCTGAAATACAAAAGTGATTACATGACCAGCTCCTTCTCCAGTAGCCTAAAACCCTTTTGTATCTCATGATTATTTTCAGGCCTGGCAGCAAATAATTTTAATGAATGCCAAAGCTTATTTAAGTGTGTCACTATAAATACCAGAGGCACAATCATTTGGATTCTCAAACTATAATACAATTCTCCTTTAAATGAAAGAAACCATTAAACACCATCATCCATATTCTCTTTCCAATTAACAGATGAATTTCTAAAGCCAACATTTATTGCAACAAATATATAATGTGGAAGGAAAGACAAAACCTGAGTTTATATTAGCCACTATGAAATAGTCACACACCAAAGTATTATAGCAAAATGGTAGCAAACATGCTATCATCAGTAGTCCTCAAATTTTTGCCAAACATTGGTCTTTTAACCAATCATCAAAACATTGATCAGCATCTCAGGCCAGTCTGATAGCTTAGCAGACTAAAGCACCTCTTAGGCAGAGTGCAGTGGCCAGGGTTCAATCCCTGGCGTGCCATGCCACCCTGGCCCATGGGGCTCACTGAAATGGCGATTGAGACTGGGTGTGGTGGCGCGTGCCTGTAATCCCAGCACTTGGGAGGCTGAAAGCAGGAGAATCACTACAAATCTGATCTACGTAGTGAGACCCGGTAGCCCTTACAGACCCTGTCCTAAATACAGAAAAGAAAAAAAAATCAGCATCTCATCTTAGCAAGCAATAATAATTTCTAATTAATACTACATTTTTTTAAAAAATTAGACAACAGTCACATATTTGGAAATAGTTAATTTCATATAGAATGAAAATGTAAGAACATAAGGACTTCATAGTTTGAGTCTATATTTGTTTTATTCCAGCAATTGTAGGAATATGTAGAATTTTAATCTTTTTGACAGAAATTTTGTATCCTTGGGTGATGTATAAAAGATAAGCTCCGTAATGTGACTGAGCCTGGGAAGTGATGAGTAGGGTAGCGATTCCCTGACACCACAGCCCTGCCTCTTAGGGCTACTACAGTCCTTATCTCAGCAGAGGGAGGAATCTTAGCGCACCATATGCGCTCGCCCGCAGGACACACATGATCTATGTGCAAACAATCCTCAACCATCTACTCCAATGATAAAAGGGAGGCATGCTTTTAAAATTTAGGCTCTTTAAAAATCAGTTACCAGTGACACAATTCATTATCATAATAATGGAAAAATGCTTCCGTTTAATTAAATAACAACCATGTACTGACAAGTGAATGATTTGGGAATTCAGATCACCCATGATAAGGCTTTTAGTCTCATTAACAATAATAGGATGTAGTAGCTAATATGAACAGCATTTTGGACAGTTAAGGGATGGGAAAGAAACCAAAGTTTGAAAGGAGAAACGTGGATTTTGAAGTCAAGTCTTAGGGATAAGGCAAATTAAAAATTTAAATGAGAAAACATTCATCCAATCTGTGTATAGAGAAAGCAAATGTATATATCATGGACACTGAAATAAAAAGTAATCTATAGCCCCCAAGGAACAGAAAAGTTATGATAATAAGACAAATACAAATATGATTCAAGTTCTTAAAATGATGTCTATATTCATTCCAAAATGATACCATTATTCTGTTGGGTAGTTTTCAACCACTCAGCCTTGGGAAGTGTGTCCAAAGGGGACCTCTGACAATGTGCAGAGGGCGTGGCTGTTGGGCTTGGTGGCCAAGACGGCTGCCCCATAGCAGGGCTCAAGCATGTCAGCATTATGACCCCTGGTCTGCAGCACAGTGTCCCCACTCCCCACCTACCACAGAGGATTGTCAATTATACAATGTCATTAGTGCTGATGAGGAGAAAAATCATATGGGGAAAACTATAGAATGATAAAGAAAAAAATTAAAGAATAGATAAGCAGATGCAGGAAGGGGCTACATAATGTTTATGGGATGGAAGAAGATAATGCACAGATGTGAGACAGGCAGAAAGAAACTTCTTGGGGATAGATATTGTCACTGTCTTGACTGAGCTGGTGTACTCTCTGTGCTGTGTCAAAATTTATTGACTTGTGTATTTTCAACAGGTATAGATTATTTTAGGCCAGTTATACATCAATGAGACTGCTTCTTAATTTTGAAAAATAATTTATAGAATATGATGGAATTTAAGAGATGATATTACTATTCTAAAATTGTTAAAGAATTTGTCTACAATTAAAAGCTTTCTGAAGAGATTTCTAAGCCATAATAACTACATAAGGAGCTTTTTCCAACATCTTGAAAAAAATATAAATATAATACAAATTTGCATCATACAATATTTTCTAAGAAATTTTAAGGCCAAAGCTACTTTTATTAGCAAAATCTGTCAACGGCATTATAAGAGGAACATTTCAGAGCCATTTTCCTGCTTTCAAACATGTAAGAATATTAGAAAAAATATAAACAAATTGCATTTATATGTGTATGTGCATTCATGTTTATTGTAGGAATTAGGGGCTCATTTAATACCTAAAAAGCAACTACTCATTTATCATAATAAAAATAAAGGCAAAAATAACCTTAAAAGATACAAAAAGTATTGTTTATGCTTAAAAGAAGGAAAACTATAATTATAAGTAAATTATAATTAAATTTTATCACAAAAAAGCAAGCTTAAATGAAACTTGCCTTGAGTATCTTACATAAAGGTGAAATAGTAGTATTTATTCTCAGGATTAAAAAATGTGACATGGATTTCAGCCATCACTCCTTCTGTTCAACACTATGTACCACAGATATCATCCAGTGAAATAAAGTAAGACAGGTACATGCATTTAAAATAATAAATAAAACTATGATTATCACAAGAATAATCATATACTCAGAGAACTTCCCACCAAAACATAATATGGTTAGAACTAGCATACTCACTTGGGAAAGTCAACATATAAAAATTGATTTTTATATCAAACATATGAAATTTGATTTCTATATCAAACAAAAATAGAAATAATTTGCAATAGAAATTAAAAATCAGCAAATTAAAAGAAAACATAAACCTTATAACATGTATACAACCTTTGCCAAGAAAATTATGAAATATTACTAGGAAAAAACAGAGAAAACCCAAATAAACAGCAAGGTAAGTCATAATGATGGATTAGAAGAGTCAGTACTGGAGCTGGAGAGAGGGAGAGAAGTGGAGAACAAGATCGAATGTCATGAAAGATAATTTTTCCCTGAATTTGTCTATATATCTGATAGATTCTCCAATCAAAATCCAAGGGCTATTATGAAAATTAACATTGTTAGTCCAAGATTTCTATGAAAACAAACAGAAAGAGCTACCAACAGCAAAGGAAAAGAAACAAGACCGAGGAGCTGATTCTATTAGACACCAAATTACCAGTGAGCAAGGCACCAGGGTTTCGGATTAAGGACAGACAAAAACACCAATTCACACAGAACACACTCAGCACATTTATCTGCTCAATTGTTCTGTGCCAAAAATGACATGACACTGCTGTGAAGGAAAGGATAACCTTTTCAGTAAATTTGTTTGGCAAACTGGATATCAATTTGGAGCTTGCTTAATATGATGCAGCATTTTATTTTTACAGAACATTTTTCAGCATTTACCTGAAGTTTGGCATATGTTAAATACCTGCAGTTCAAATTTTATTTTGCTCTTGCAAATGGCCTATTTTATACAAGTACAGTATTTAACTGATCCTGTTGTAAAATCTCATATACAGTATTTGTCACACTGAGTTACATCACTACTCTCTTCATAAAATACATTATTTTGAGATAGTATCATGAAGCTACCAAATTCCCTAGATGTGGTTTTAACTTACAATTGTCCTGCTTTAACCTCCTAGACTACTGCGATATGGGGACGTGCCTCCCTCCCCAGCCTGTGGTATAAATTTATTTTGTCTTCTGTAATATAAACATTTTTGAAGCATACTTTGAAATATCCCAAAACAAATATATTCTATGTTTAAAAAACAAATGTATACTGCTAGCAGAAATAAATAATATCCATAAACCATTAAACATATCAAATAATGTCCTGGCACTAATAATAACTTATTCAATCCTGCTTAAGAGATTTTTCCTATTATTTTTCTTTCCTTTCAATGGAATTTATGAATGGATAAAACATTAGGAGAAGGATTTAAATGAGGGCACAGAGTACAGAAAGTAATGCTCTGGAAACCGTCCCAGGAAGGGATTAGAGAGGAGGGGAGCTGAGCCACTGGGCGCAGATCCTCGGGCCCCTTCTGTGCTTCCTTTTCTACTTTCTTTCACTCACCCTACACTAAATATCTCTGCTGATCGCACACCAGATTTAAAAAAATCAAATTTCCTCATTAAAAATACAAATTAACAGAAGCAAATCTGTAAAGGCTTGATGAAAAATTACTTTGTGCAAGAAAAACACACTCTCAGTATCATCAGCATTTCCCACCTGCCTCATCAGCAGCGTGCTTCTGTTTTAGAACTTACGAAACCATATTCCACAAGTGTGTATCTGACTTTCCTAGATTATAAAATCCTTGAGCAAGGCACTGTATCTGCTCATTAATTTTATTTTATTTTTTTTATTTTTTTGGCGGAACCGGGGATTGAACTCAGATCCTTGCGTTTGTCAGTCAAGCGCTTATCCTTCTGAGCCATCTCCCTGGCCCCTCTGCTCATTAATTTTATCATCACTGCCTAGTGAAGCACCAATAGGACACTTAGAATTAGGCTAATAAGTAACTTATTGGACATTGTAAGAAAGGAATACACAGGTCTGAGTAGCAAAATACAGTGGTACTATGGCCATTGAAAAATGTTATAATTATCATGATCCAAAGAAAAATAAACAAAGTTGTGATAAATAAGGATAAAATAAAGGAATAAAAATGTTCCCTTTGAGAAAAAATACTTTAAATAATTACTACATAAATACAGGCACTTATGATGGAAATGATTGTACACCTTGTGTTGTTTTCAGATAATCTTTCTTTAGTATAATCCTCTTTAGAGGCTTCCGTAATATTTTAAAAAAGCTTAGCAAAGCCAAACCTCTACTGTTTAAAGTCTGAATGTGAAATGTAATCTAAAATGACAAAAAGAATATAAAGCAGTTTAAAGCTGTTTTTATTCAAAAATAAGATGTTAATTTGAATTTCATTCAAAAATAGTTACTAGATACTTATTGTATCATAGCACATATTGAAAGGTTCTTGTGTTATTAATATGTAACTTTTAGGAAAGGGTAGTTTATTTAATAAATCACTTAGGCATACTTGGTTATCCTCCAGACCAAAAAATTAAACCAATATCCATTACCATATATAAACATTACATTAAAAATCTAAACTGTAGTGGAGCATTCCCTTCCAGCCTAGTGATGTGAGGGTCTCCATGGCCTGATTCCTAAGTAAAACCACCACAGTGGTGAAAATTATTAAAATAACCATTTTAAAGCTCTGACTTTAGCTACTGGCATAATGCTAAGACAGGAACAGCTACGAGAAGAATCAGCTGAGCCTTGGTGGCCACAGCCAGGTTCCTGCAAGAGCAGCTCTCCTGCAGGCAGTCGTGAGGACGAGCAAGGGCTGCCTCCGCTCCCAGCTTCTGGCCCAGGGCGTAGCGGGAGGCGCAGGCCAAAGGCACTCATCATAGGGCTGGTTCGGCATCTGGAGGTCAGCTTTGTTACAAATGTGAGCTCGCTTCTGTTTTTATTTTTGCCCCATCCTCCTCCTGTCAGGTCTGTCCTCCTGCCATGTGCTATCCTCTAAGATATTATCACACACCAAGAAGACTTATCAGATGTCACTAGCTTGATATTAGCTTGTCCAAGCTCAGAGCTATGAGAAATGAATTCCATTTCATTATATATTAACCAGCCCGTGGTATTCTGCTTCTGTAGCAGAAAATGAACCAAGACAGATTCTTACGATCAGAAAGCTGCAAGAATTAAAAAAAATGAATAGAATCTCTGAAACATGAGACCTAATTGTACCAGGAATCAGAGTAACAGAAAGGAGAGAAAGTAGGAGGAATTAATTCAAAAAAATGATTAAACTTTCCAAATTTAGAGAGAACCACCTACAAGTTAAAGTAATTCAACAAATTATAACAAGGATAAATACAAAGAGATCTACCATATACATCATAGTACAAATCCTCAAATCCAAGAGAAAATTTTATAAGCATCAACAGAAACTGACTTGTTTTGTGTAACAGCACCACAATGACACTCACAGCTACTTCTTGTCAACCCACAAATGAAGTAAAGGAAAATAAATCAATTTACAATTAGTACTAAAAAGTATAAAATAGCAAAGAAGACATCTTACAAAAGAAACATAAATTTTCAACTAAAAAACATTACTTAAAAAAATTAAATAAGATCTCAATAAATGAAAAGAAATTCTACGTTGATGAACAGGAAGCTTGTCATAGCTAAACAATGACAACACTCCCTAAATAGATCTGAAAATTCAAAACAATCCCTTTCAAAATTCCAGCTGCATTCTTCACAGAAATTGACAAGCTGACTCAAAAATTAGGTGCTTAGAATAGACACAACCATGTTAAGAAAATAAAACAAAATTGTGTAACTCACACTTTTAAAAACTTAAAGAGAAAATATAAATATAAAATGATTAGGATGAAGGGGCTGGTGAAATAGCTCAGTAGACTAAAGCACCTGCTTAGGCAACGTTATGCAAGTGCAGGGACCACGGTTCAATCCCTGGCACCACCTGCCAAGCCAGCCGCGCCCCTAGGGAGGGCTGTGCTGGCCAGAGTCCTGGCATAGAGGTGTCCTCCTATAATCCATGCAGGGGGGAGGCTGAAAATAGGAGGACCACCACAAGTCTGAACTGTGTAATTAGATCCAGCAAAAACAAAAGTACATTTTAAAAACTAAAATAAAATAATTAGGATTTTAGAGCACCTTTGTATGATATCAATTGTGAGAGATATATTCCTAATTAGATAGAGAACCACACATCAGAAAGGAAAACTTAAATTCTCTGCACAGCTCTGATAACCAAGAGAAAGACAAAAAAGACAATAGGCCTGGAAAACATTTCTGGAGCCTCTTCAGCACTAGGACCTGCAAGCCTCTGTCTCTCCGTGAAGCTCGTGTGCGCCCTGGCGCCTGCGATGACCACTGAGTTCAGAGACTGCTGCGTCCACTAGGGCCGCCACTTGTACTCAGCCCACTGTTCTTCCTCTACGCTTCTCTGTTTCATATTCAAATTTCTGGCCCACTGCGCCCCCAATATTCTGGTCTTTTCTGTAATTTGGATCCGCCCATCTGATGAAAGCTCAGCCCATGGTGGATTTTACCATTCCACAGTCAGAACTTTTGAAAAAATTAACTCTTAAGCCAACAAGTGTGACAATGAAGTCTTCAGTTTCCAGGCCCCTTAGTGCTCTGGCCTCTTCTTTACTGAACCTACTTTCTTGCCCTTCATATGTCTCAAATTCCAGTCTCCTCAAGGTTTTTCCTGCTTCCCAGCCTCCTCCTATCCATTTTGGCTCCTTTGCAAGTCTAATTTCTTCTTTTTTTTTGAGTGGGGGAACCGGGGAATGAACTCAGATCCCTGCGTTTGCCAGGCAAGCGCTTATCCTACTGAGCCATCTCCCTGGCCCCTAATTTCTTCTTTTATTGGGTTTTTGTCTTGACTTTACTCAGAGGAAACAACTCGTGGTGAGGGCCAGCGAGATAGCTCAGGGGCTAAAGTGTCTGCTTAGATCATCTTAGGCCAGGGGAGGGACCATGGTTGGATCCCAGGAGCCACATGCCTCACTAGCCCTGCCCAGGGGCATGCTGAGCCACTGACCGAGTCTGGGTGTGGTGGCACACACCTGTAATCCCAGCACTGGGGAGGCTGAAAGCAGGAGTATCACTATGAGTCCTAGCTGTGTAGTGAGACCCTGCAACAACCAAATACATTTAAA
>NDGN011552898.1:8409-20208 GCA_002564285.1 Tympanoctomys barrerae | reverse complement strand
CCATGCCACTGCCTCAACATTTGATTGTCTTGAATTTTCCTTTGTCAGATCAACCAGTCTACTGCACTTAATCTCAGTCTGGACATGAGCAAAGTGTAAGCAAGCTTTCTGCCAAACCATACATAATACAAATCATCTGGAGTCCAACAGCCAATGCGGTTCTTCTTCCCAGCAGAAACCTCTCAGCCTGGTCTTTACAACAGGATTGCTATCAGCAGTCTTTTAAGGTCTGACTAGAGTCTCTTTCAGGCAACACTTCTGAACTTTTCCTATCTTTTCTCATAAGCTGTTTCCAAAAGCTGTTGACATGGTCAACTAGTCACAGCAACAACCCCACTTCTCTGCAGTGGCCACACCAGGTTCCAGAATGCAGGAGTTCTGAAGTTAAGAAGGCTTCCACCTAGATTTCAAAAGGCCTGGGAGGCCAGGCAGTGTGCCCCTGGGAGGGAAGTGTGTAAATCTGTGAATGAGAAGCCTATTCAGTGGAAACCCCAGATGTTTTGGAAAAGCCAGGAACATAGATTGTGAAGAAAGCTGCATGGAGGGATCAAAGATAGCCCAAGAGAAAAGCCATGGGAGCTATAACCAGCAGAAATGCCAGAGGTGGAGCCATGTGGAGCTCACAATTTGCCACAGTTTGCCTGAGATGACCTAATGCTTGCCCTGTGGGATTTGGGACTTGCTTTGGTCCCAGTGCTTTGTATCTTGCTGTGTGTATCTTTTGGAGTGGTAATGCTTATCTTGGGCCTTTGAATGTTGAAAGTTTTAACTTTTCATTTATACAAGGGTTCATGGCTAAGAATTTGCCTTAGATTTTGGAGGAGGCTTGGGACTTGGACTTTTCAGTAATGCTGAAACTGTTAAGACTTTGGTAACTCTTGCAAATAGACCAAGTGCCTTTTGCATAAGGGGGTGTGCATGATCTTTTGGGGACCAGGGGAAGAATGTTATGCTTCTTCTGTAATATAATGTTGGTACACTTAACAGTGATTCTTTCTTTTCCCCCTGTATTTTAGGGACGGGTCTACAGGGTGTTCAGAGTCTCAATAATAGATTGGACTCATAGTGATTCTTCTTTAACAGTGATTTTTAATGATAGCTAAACTTGTATTATAATGTTGAAGTTATAAAATTTTAATAAGCATGTCTCTTTATCTGGAGGCTGGTTTAAAAAATATGTCTAGTTGCCAAGTTGACAAGGGGTGGATTGTAGTGGTTGATACATTGTATCAACTTGAGAAGTTAAAGGCTTAACTAAGTTGGCTCAGCAATTCCACACCCTAGGGTGTGGATGTCCCTCCCTAGGATGTGTAGGTCCCACTCTAGAGTGACTCAGTACAAGAAAAGATATAAAAGGGGAACTGAGGAAGGATGGCCACTTTCTCAGAGGAGCTGCAGTCTTCGCCATTAGCGTAGAAGGAAGGGAGAGAGGCTTGCAAGAAACTTCAGCTGCATCTCTTCCCTTTGGTCTTTGCTGTTTTCCACTGCCACAAACTGCTGCCCTCTGCCGTGTGTCAGATTGCCTCGGAGTCAGCCATGTATGGACAGAAACCTCCTCCAACTGTGAGCTAAATAAACTTTTCCATTCTTAATTTGGGGTGTTTGGTATTTTGTCCCAGCAACAAGAGAAAAGTAACTGAGACAGTGTGTGACTTTGGGAAGGCCTTAATCTCTCAAGTATTAGTTTTCTCATATAAAAAGTGAGAATAACAATATTGAACTAATTCACAGTACTGTTATGAGCATTCAATGAGTTCATATTTGTTGGGTTTTCATGAACTTTTTTAGGTGCATACTAAGCTCTTTTTAATTGTCTTAAATAGATAAATCTGAAAATTTCCCAGATGATTATTGATACAAGAAAGGCTTATGAATTGATAAAATGGAGGCCGTGAAGTGCTTGGCTGATTTCCTATGAAGATGTCTTCTTTTCTAGCAAGTCTCATCAGGGGCTGGGGTGTGCTCAGCTGATGCTTCCAAAATATATCAAGGGCTTTTTTTTGTCACAGTGGTTGGATGGTTCTGGTGACTCTGATGGGGTAGCACAAACTGGGGGCTATTTTTCAGGGGAAGATAGAACCTCAGATCCTTAAGAAGCTATACCAGCGACTAAAATGCAGACCCAGCAAGTTCTGGGAGTTGTAGAGTAGGAGAAGTGGTGGAGTCTAGGATCAAGAAGATAAAATAAGAGAAGTAGTAATGTCACAATCTCAGGAATTCTGTCTGAAGTCAATAGGGCCTGAGATATTGCACTGATGTATACCAGGATGGCTGCAGGATCTCAGAGAGGGAATACTGGGTACTTTTATAAAGGCTTAGGGTAGAGGATGTAAGAACTTTGCCCCAGTCACAAAACACCCTAGGCTGCTCTTGATCCCTGAAGGAATAAGGAAGAGTCTCTGCGTATGGGGCCAGAGATGAGCACATCCATACTCCTGGAGATAAGATTGGTTCTGAAGTTTGGCCTCAGCTATGGGATGTGGACATCAGGTAACCCTGGTTCCTGCTGCCAGCATCAACTTCAGGCTTTTGTGTAGGACAGGAACTTCAGATGAGGTGAGTGAATGCCTAGGGTGCAGAATTCAAAGGTGCACTCACTCTCAGGATCCTGCAAGTGTGTGTCTTTGAAAACCTTCCTCCCAGCAGCTGCCCATGCCTCATCCTATTCTCTCCTCTATGCACCTGCCAGCTGGATCAGACAATGAGATTCATTGCGAGTGGTTCTGTCTCCCATCTAGTGGTCACTGTGGCTCATGGCCCACACCACTGAAAGATGCTTTATGTGCTACCTATGCCTGGTATATCTTTGCATGTCTGGCAGCTATGAAAAAGCCCGACCAAAATTAGCTTCTAGAACTCTGCCACATGGATGTCATTGCCCAGCTAATTTCCAAAGATGAAGGCCTGCCTTACAATGTTTTGTTCTATGTTACTGAAGAAACAACTGAACATAACCATCTCTGAGCTAGATCATAATCCATGGCTGAGTCAGTTAAATAGTTATGAAATGTTTAATATGAGAGGAGAATTAAAAATAATGATTGGACATTTATTGTTAACAAGTTTGTATCTGTTGCTTTTAAAGCATGCAGAAATATATCCACTTTGGTGAGTAAGCAGGGACAAATGAAGTCTAAATTATATCTTAGTGATAACTATTATAAATTCAAATGATATTTTACTTTACAGAATGTTCTCATTATAATACAGAGCTCTTCATGGCTGAGGTGTTTTTTATGCTAGTTCTGATGATTTGCAAAGTTAAAGTTTTAAGAAAATGAAAAAAAAATAAAAAAAGAAAAAGAAAAAAAGAGAAAATGTTTGTCAGAATGGGTTCATGGCCTGAATGCGGCGCTGCCTTGCAAGTCTTAAGTTGTCTTTTCTTTCTGAAGCAGCTGGGCAGGAAAATTCTACTTGTATTATTGCAGTGTGAGCAAACAAATGAGCTTAGTCCACCTGTTTGCCTGTGGGTTTTGTTTTGTTTTAAAAACACTGCTATCCTGTGGTTGCTGGCCTGACCTAGAAAAACAAAACAAAACAAAATAATACGTGGCCATATGTTTGAATTCCCAGTGGTTTTATAGTGGAAGTCCAGTGTGCAAGGCTGGGATTAAATTCTGGGTGACCAAAGCCATGGTTATTGTTGGCTTAATGGTGGTGGTGGAGTGGCTGCCACCATGCTTGGGCCTGCGTGGTAGGGGCCTCCTAAAAGAAGAGTCACAGGGTGGCTCTTGTAGGAGGATTGGTGTAAGGAGCATGAAAAGAGAGAGGAAATGAAAGAGAAACGTTGGGCAGAGTTTGGAATACCATTTTTCTCAAATAATCAGAAATTATTATTATAGCATTGACACAAGTATTAAGCTAGTTATGGTTAGAGTTAGAGTCAAGTTAACAAAGACAAAATAAAACTGGATAAAGAGTTCTTTGTGGATATAAATCAGAAACTAAATGTACAAGGTAAGTGGCTTAATGTGTTTGGTTCAGCTATTTTAGTTCAGCTATTAAGTTCAGACTTTGAAAGCCATTTCACAATTTTGGTCATGGAATTCTTCTGTGATAAAAGGTCAATGAGCAAATAAATAGTCCCGGGCTCTGGTATTGTCTCTGTGACCTTGGGCAATTCGTTAGATTTGGGGATATTATTTATCTCTATACTTTCAGGTTCCTCTCAGACATATGATACACTCATTTGTAAGCAAATTTCTTCACTTATCATTATTGGGTAAACCAAGGAACTTATAAAGGCCTGAGATGTTAGCTAACCAACAAAAACTCTGATATATCCTCTATTATTCTGGAACAGCTCTGTTCAGTAGAAACAGGAATCAAAATGTGAGCCACAATAGTCAATATAAAAATCTGTGGTAGCACATGGAAAAAGTAAACAGAGACAGGTAAAATGAATTTTAATAGTATATTTTATTTAATTCAATATATTCAAGAAATTATCATTTATTCATGTAATCAATATACAAATTACTAATCAGATAGCATACATTTTGTTTTATTTATTATTTTATAATATTTATTATTTATTTATAATAATAAAACAAATAATTTTTATTATTATACATTTAATATATAATAATATAAGCCTGCTGGCTTATGAAAGAATAAAAGATGTCTGCCATTATTAGTTTTTATTTTAAAGAGAAAAGTAATAAAAGTGATACAGAATTTCAAAACAAATGGTAGGAAACTAACAATGGTTATTATATTGCATATTATTATCTTCAAAGTAGTAACTCAGTGTCTCATTATTTTGTGAAAATCTGACATCATGGCCCAATAAACCATATAATGATTCTCAAGCATATCAGAGGACTAGAAGTTTCCTTTTCTGGATTTGTAAAATGAACAAATTGGATAGGATTATCTATGAAAGCTGTTCTGTTTCTGATATTAAATGTATAATAGCATTGAAGTGCTTTGCAAAAAAGATACTTACCATTGTTGGAAGAGGTGTGCAGATTTTATACATCAGTCCTGTCTCATTCCCTAGAAGCACTGAGGCAGAAACTATTTGAAGAATGAAGGAAAGATGGAGGGTGGAAAAAAGGAAGGGAGGAAGCAAGTATAAAAGGAATGAACAGAGGGAGGAGAAAAAGAGGGAAGGGAGAGAAAAGGAAGAAGGAAAAAGGATCATTGGAGGAGGGCCCGATCTCCATTAGGTTAATAGGTAATTATTTATGTTGTGTACTGAACTTGCAAACATAAGGCTTAGCTGATGTGTGCGGTGCTCTTTAAGCTAGAGTGTGTTTTATACACATCATATCCCGAGATCCCCTCAGACTGTGGACTTACTTACATGTGGCTTGGGCCTGACAGAACTTGGGCCTTGGATCAAGTCTGGATCATCATGTCCAGCAATATTTAATATAGATGTAGTTCACCTTAATATTTTCACTTTTATAATTTCAGTGAAATGTCTTAGCAGGCTAAGAGAATTTTTTTCGTGAAGCCTACCTGGCCCAAGTGCTATCTAGTCTAATTTTAGATAAATTTCTAGCCTGGGGTTTAATTGGAAGACAAACCTCCAGAAGGTAGAACACAGAGATCACTAATAAGGATTTCATTGAGTGTAATTTTTTCAGTGAGTAAACACACTGAGTGGATGGCCCGAGTGCCTTTCATGGCCTCTAACAGATAGCAGGTGACTTCTTCCTTTCTGATGACCTTCGTTATCAACTGTTTGCCCAATACTTTCAGTTCATAACTTTAGCCAGGTCTCTCTGTTGAGTTCCAGACCCCTTTCACTCAAGACTTCCACTCGCTTGACTTTTGTGCTATCTCTCTAGTGAACTTGCGGTGTCTCCAGGCTTCCTTATCAGGAAACAGCCTGGTCCTCGGCCCAGGGACTCCGGCCGAAGCCTCCACGCATTAGGATCTGCTTCTCACAGCCTGTTCATCCCCAGGCGCTTCTGAATTTCCTCAGGTGGGATCTTGAATCTATTTGCCTTTCTCTATCTTTGCTTTTCTGCTTTAGGCTTTTTTTTTCCTGTATAAATTCAGAAAATGTGCCTCAGGCCCTGGAGGACTTTGAGTAAGTGAGTTTATCACATTAGCAGCTGCTCAGGGAACTCAGCAGCTTCCCAGGGCTCTGGGGGGAAGATTCTAAATGCTTTGACTTGGTTCTCCAGGATCCTTGCTTGTGCTGTTCTCTCTTTTGCTCACTCATTCCAGCCTTGCATTATTTTTCTTCCTGTTGTGTGTCAAGCTCTTTCCACCTCAAACCCTTGCCTGTGCTTTTTACCCTGGCTTAATATGCACATTCTCAATTCTAATTCATTTCTTTGGTTCCAACGAAAATGTTTCTGCCTCTTACAAGCTTTTCCTGAACAGCATAGGTTAAATACTTTTTGTGTGTTTTTCTGCCTCTCTAACTTTCTGTGGGCTTTGTCACATTTGTAGTGACAAATTCATGTTAGTCTGTACTCATGGGCTTGGACTATGCTTCCCATGTATTGCTGTATCCTAACACTAGAGCTGCTAGACAGCAGGTGATCAACAAGCAATATTAGTTGAAATACTGAGGGAATGGATAAATATACCCCTATCTTTGGTTTAATTAGTAGCTGGGTTGTTGTTCTGCGCATGTCTTTTGGCTTGAAGATTAAAAAATACTTCATTGTACCTCGGAATGTTTTTGCATAAGAGTAACATTAAACAATAGCTTAGAATTATTTAACCTGTTTCCCATATGAACATCAAAAATCTGACATATAGATTTTTGACTCTTTTTAAAAAGGAGGGAGGAAGGGGCTGGCAAGATAGCTCAGCAGTCTGAAGCGCCTGCTTAGGCAAGCTTAGGCAATCACAGGGACTGCAGTTCATCCCCAGCACCACGTGCCACTCCAGCCCTGCCTCCAGGGCAGGCTGAGCTGGCCATAAAAAAATAAGAACATTTAAAAAATGAAAAGTGTGGAGGGCTGGAGAGATAGCTCAGTGGTCTAAGCACCTGCCTGGCAAGCTCAAGGGCCCGAGTTTGACCCCTATTACTGCATGCCATGCCGGCCTTGTGCTGGGCTGTTCACTGAAACTGGGTGTGGTGGCACATGCCTGTAGTCCCAGCACTGAAGAGGCTGAGACAGGAGGATCACTGAGTCCAAGCTGCATAGTGAGACCCTGTACCAAATAATAAATAAAAAGATTTTGTAAATAAAAAAGGATAGAATAAAAAGCATATATATTTTTATATATGGCATTAAGCAAATGTCTAGAGTTAACATTTAAAAAATGAAAGAATTATTAAAGAGTTTCAGAGCTAGAGGAGATAAGCAAAATCATCCAGTTTGCTTATTTTACTCTCAACTATACAATAGGATCAATTGGATTGATTAAATGACACTACCTGGAGGTAGTATACTGTGAAACTCTCTGAAATGATTTTAGTAGTTATCTGCAAAACAAAACAAGCTATTAACTTGGTCCAACTCTCCCTCTTCTTATAAGTGAGGAAAATAAAGGTCAGAGTCCCTAAGTGGCTTGTTCAATTATGTGTAGCAGTATTCTCTATGCTAGTGACTGATTAGTAGGATGTATCTCCTTACTTAACATCTAGAAAAAGAGAAGTTGGTAAGGAAGAATACTGCTAAGGCCCTAAAATCAATGAACTCATTCTCCATGGAACCAAATTTCTGATTAGTGATTGAACTTAATATTTCACCAGATCCATTGGTAAAATATTTCTCAGTGCCTTGATCATGTTTCCTTGACTCATGTGATCCTAAGAGTCTCCTGGGATGCTTGCTACAGTTCCTAATTCCTAGGCTTTAGCCTGGATATTCTGGAGCAGTGGTACACAGCCAGGCCTGGAGGTTGGGATGTTTAATAACACTCAAGTGATCTTGTCCTCCCATCTAAGGATCATCGGCTTAGATGATGTCATAATTTCCATCTTCAGAGATGCCAGTACAGAGGCCATTAGGAGCCAATCTCTGCTGAGTGACTTGGGTTTTCTCGCAAGGAAGGTCCGTGTCAAAGACCATGGTACAGAAGTACGTCAAGGTGTGCTGATAAGAAGAGGAGACAGCAAGACTCAAAAGCTAAGGATCAGTACAGGGCCCTGGCTGGAAATGAACCGGTGGAAAGCAGGTGTGGTGCTAATGGTGTGGCTAAGTAGCAGCGAACCTGAGGCGACCTCATATTGGGTGGAGCTCTGGATGCAAAGATCAGAGGCATAGATCTCTCTGAAGTGTTCTGCTTATTCCTATAGCAGGTGGAGAGAGTCTGTGATGTCCATTTGTAAAGACTCGGTGAACACAGTCCCTAGATGTGCGATATGGTACCGAAATGTGACAGGATAGGCATCCGTTGAGAAATGTGAAACTCCAGACAGTTGAAATCAAAATGCTAGGTGGTATGGGCTAGTTTCTCAGGGCTGTGGACACCTTTATATAGAAGGGCCTTAGCGAACCTGCAGTAGTCAGGAAGTGGTTTGTGCATCAGCTTAGGCTGATCCAGCCCTGAAGAGTGGCCAGGATTATGATAGACATGGAGAACGGAAGATACTGAAAGCAAAAAAGCCGTAGGAGGGGATGGGGAGATGGCTCAGTAGGATAAGCGCTTGACTGACAAACGCAAGGATCTGAGTTTAATCCCCAGTTCCGCAAAAACAAAAAACAAACAAACAAAAAAGCCATAGGATGGGAGGGTGAGAGAAACTGCCTCCTTTTCAGCAGGTAGGTGGGGGAGGCAGCATATTTGCGTGCCAAAGATAAATATAAATGAAGCTCCCTTATCTGAGTGAAACTTATCAAAATATGGTAAGAAGACAGAGGAGGAGGAGAGATTTGCTGTTGTAACACATTGCTATTGTGACACTGGGCTAAAGTAATTAAACGTGTTGCATTGCTACACTCATATTCTTAACATACATCCTGGGGTCTGGGCGAAAGTTTCGCTTTAGTGTCATTGATTAGGGTACTTTGACATTTTCTCATTTTGCTTTGATGTATTTCCTGGTTTTTAAACTACACTACTATGTCAGGCGGTGCTACGGTATTACAAAGGTTGGTAATCGTGTTGCTGAGTAGCCCAGGGATTCTTTCCAAAGTCATCATTCACTTTATCAGCAATAAAAGTTTAATTAATGCTTATTAACAATTCATCCAAGGGTTTCTAAGGTTGAGTATGCTTATTATCGCCTAATTGTCTCAGCAAAGTTTAAATTGCTGCTGATCAAATGCAGAACGCCAAAACACCAACCCTTCTCTTGAGGTTGAAATTTCCCTTGGTTTGAAGGACACACCTTTATAGTTCTTTTCAGAAGTTGTACATTCCTGCCAGTTGACTAGTGAAGAGTCATATTTACACAGGAGCCCATGATGACTTTAGATGTCATTATTATAACTTGAAAAAAAAAAGTAATTTCTTAAGGTAAAAGGCTCAAGCAGACTATGCTGTATTATTTTCTTGACACACTCCTCTAGAATACAACTTCTCTATGGCAGAGATTGTATTTCTTTTGTCCATTATGGTATCCCTAGTACTTACTAGAAGTCATGGCATATAGATTTAAAGTATTTGTTGACTTAATGATTCTAATTTTTATAATTACTTATGTTGGATTTACCTAAAAGTCAGTTAAGGTCACCTATTGATGGATTTTTAAAGCAAGTAGTTAAATAGCCTTGGGAATAACTTTATTATTTTTTATTCCATACTTTCTAAAGGAAATAAGTTGTTTCATTTTTTTCTGCTTGATCAATACTTAAATTCAAGTTGATGAATAATTTTGTGACTGGTATGGTACAAATTTTTAAACCAAATCCCTGAAGCTCATTTTAGATGTCTCAAGACCAATACATTGAAGTACTTATCTTTAGTATCCGTAAATACTGAGTGACAATAAGAAAATGATACTTCTTCTAGGTCAAAATATATTGAGTCACTGGGAGCACATGTAGGCTTTAATGCACATTTGTTTTCCCCTTATGAAGATACTTCACATGCATCTTTTCTTCCTTTGTTTCTTCTCTCTCTCTTCTTCTTTCTTTTCTTCTCTTTCCTCTCACCCATTACCCCTTTCTTCCCTTGCTTCTTTCACTATATTGTAATGAAATAGTGATTTCAGCAGCAGAAATTTACTCTTGCTGTAAAGGAGGGTTGATTAAAACCAAACTGGCTTTGCTGTTTATACCTTGCTCACTATGGAGAGGTTGTTATTTGGTGTTGGGAGAAGGCCTTGGTGCTGCTATAATCAGCTGCTCAGCAGGTGCGTCATGTGGTCCCTGGAGCGTCTCATTCTCGTGGACTATGGTGATAGCACGTGTGTGTTCACAGGAAGGTAGGAAGGACCCAGGGGAAAGGGACAGCTCTTGTGGATGTCCTGAAGGGGCCACTGTTGTAACTGCTCAGTTTGAGTAGGGAAGCACTGCTTTTCTTCTAAGAGCATTAAAAAATTTAGAAAAAAAAAAATTCAAGATTGCAAGATAAAGTTTTTTGTTTTGTTCTGAATCTGCTATTTTGATCAAGTATATAGATTTTTTGTTTGTTTGTTTGTTTTGCAGAACTGGGGATTGAACTCAGACCCTTGTGCTTGCCAGGGAAGCGCTTATTCCACTGAGCCATCTCCCCGGCCCCTTGATCAAGTATAAAAACTAAATTTGCTGATACATAAAAACCAAATTTCATAAAAACTAAGTTCCAGCCCCCCATACTGGGACTTGAACCCATGGCCTGGCACTGCCTCTGTCTCTCGCTTCTTCCTTCTTTTTCTCCTTCCCTTCTCCATCACTGTCCCCCACATCCTTAGAGACTGCTTAGAAAAACAGCTTTGCTTTCTACTTGATTCCCAAGAAAAAGTTGAGTTTCAAGTCAAAAGATTTTTTTTTTTTTTTTTGCGGAACTGGGCTCTTGAACTCAGGCCCTTGCGCTTGCCAGGGAAGCGCTTATTCCACTGAGCCATCTCCCCAGCCCCCCAAAAGATTGTATTGATTTATTTTTTTCAATAAGTAAACTTAAAATGTTTTACATTAGAGTAGGATAGTTCTTATTGTCTCAATTTGAGTGTGTTTTAGAATGCTATTTTATTTGGTTTATTTTTATTATTTTTCCTACATTCATCTGTCTTCCTGCCTCAACTTGTCAGTGTTGTTTATCAGCATATATTCCATGTTAGCACCTTCCTTTTCAAATTCCTATACAAAGTATCACTATAGGCCCTCCATGGACACTGGGCATTTTTCTCTTGTGTAGGTATATAACTTTGAGTCTGGAGGAGACAAAACAAAGAGACAAATAACATGGGCCAAATAACAGCAACAGAATAATTATGAATGTAATCAAAGATTTTCACCGAGAGGAAAGATTGATGTCTTTTTATAAAGAGGATAAGGGTAAGGTCTAGGAGACTGTAGCATCTGACATATTGATTTGATATCTAATATCTTGATCAGCTATTGCGACATTAGCAGAAGGATTGGGAATGTAATAACCTCTTTTTTGTTTGTAATTATTTATTTTTATGTATTTAGTACAGTGTCTACAGGGTCTCACTACATAGATCGGACTCATAGTGATTCTCCTCTTGTCAGGCTCCCAAGCACTGGGATTATAGGCGTGCACAACCACACCCAGTCTCAATCACTGTCTCAGCATGACCCAGGGGCAGGGCTTGTTTGAAATTATTAAAAAGACTAGTCAGAACTTTTTGTAGGTCAATTAGCAGAGATCTCTTATAAGCAGAATGAAAAAGCATAAAAGTCTCTTATCTATAGTTAATATGTATTTAGTAGTTTAATATCTGTAACTTTTGAATTTTATTTATTTATGTGTGTGTGTGTGTGTGTGTGTGTG